>KN882727.1:155675-170200 GCA_000934455.1 Apostichopus parvimensis
CGTATTACTATCGTCTGGATACCACCAGCCACCTCGGTGTTTTTCTGCGCAGTCGAAGGTACTCGATCCATCATTGTCTTTATCGTGCGTACTAAATCGATGTGCTGAATTTGCTCCCATAGCATTGTTACCTGGAAGGAAATGAGTGAATAATTCGGGAATGTATTTTCTTGTTTAGTATGAAACTTTTTGGGATTTATATACTAGAAGTTATTAAATTATTTTGGTCCTTGTGTTGTAATTATCGGTTTTCAGGACGTATGTTGCTGTGTATGTTAAGTTTGGGCTTACGTTATATTTTTTAGCTCCCATGTACGAGTTCTTGACCTTTCTTCTGGGAGTTTACAAATTTAGAAGATAATAATCCAAGTTCCAGTTATTACTGGGGATGTTCCGATTCTGACAAATCATCTGCATACTTTAGTTCATAACATCTTTCATTGCTAAAATATATTCCTTTATATTAATATTACAATTTATAGTATTAGTTTAATTTTGCGAAGAATTTTATGTAGTTAAGCAATTTCAAGTTACGTGTGAGATGAGGAGAAATGTAAACAGCTCATTCTTTTAAATACTCACATTTTGCCAATTGAAAAGTAAAGGTTTGACTGTCATCAACATACTAGATTTTCAGATAAGAGGAAACGTGGTGAAGTGTCAGATTTTCTCATATTTATCATCGTCTCCTCTCGTGAAACGTCTTATCTTTTATCGGACGTTTTTACTTCCATATGATATTGACCATAAAATGAGTTTTTTTTACCTATTATCTGATTATACATTCAGAATGATAAGAACCAAGGCAGGTAATTCTCGTTGGGAAGTTAACACATACAATTCGTCTCGACTGATCTCTCAACATAATGTTCAAATTATTTGATACTTTTATTGTTGTTATTATTTTTTGTAATACGAATATAAATCTTAGAGTGTGATTACAACTACAGGTAGTAATGTTAGAATAAAATTACACAATAACTACAAGTCTGACATTGATTGACATTTAGCACAATACAAACCAGCGTTTCCGTTGTAGCCACCCAATGACAGTTGGTATTTGTCTCCCTCGTTACTGATACTGAAAGATGAATAACGGCTGTGGTATGTTGATCCTTACTTGTTTGTCTTTTCTATTAGGAGTTGGTAGGTTTTTTGGTTTGTCAATTTGTATATTTTATCGTTGCCAATCCAATGATCTCCTGTTGGAATTCCAAACCCGTTTTTGTACTCACTCCAGTTTCGATAACAGTTGACGGAGCTACTTGTACGTCTTTGCAAAATCTGGAAAGAGAATCAACAAGTTTATCAATTAGTTAGAGAACTAAGCAATTAATAACAATACGTTAGATGAATACCTTGTGTAAGTCAATTATCCCATTGAATTAAAATCATAGGAAGATTGATCAATTTAAGAAAATGATATAACTATTTGATTTAAATGTTAGTGAACGAAGTCCTGTCATATGAGAAAACAGAATTTGAACATGGTAAAGCTCAAGTTTTTGCAATAGTTAAAACTTACTGTCCATCCCCAATAATTTCACATTTCACAATAAACTTCAAACCCAGAGCTTCCAGCGGGATAAATGGTATAATTTCCGTTATTTCTTTTATCTGCTGCGTAAAGATCAGAACAATCTCTCGGTCCACTGCGGGTACATGTAACACCATCACCTTCAAACCATTCGTTACAGTAACATCTATGGACATCATTTAGCTCATCGCAGGTTGCGCCTGCACTACAACTGTAACTCTCACTTTTCAGTGCGTTACTGTTGCAGGTCATCCGTAAGGAACAGTCAGATTTAATGTATGATACACCCTCCTGGAAAGACAAAGTTGTAAACGTCACAGTCCAAAGAAAGTAAAAGAAATGTTAATTTGGTACATTTGAAACATTCGTTGAGACAAATTGAATTTCTTCTAATAAACGGTTATGAGCGATTTAAATATGTTAGGTAACGTTCATTCTTCTGAGTGTAATTTGTTTGTATGTCTTGTATTTGTGTAAGCTTTCAAATTAGAAGACTGGTGCAAAAAGATTTAGAAGCGAAATTGAAATGACAATCAATAACATCAATAATCATGAAAATGAAAGACACATAATGAAATATAAGGTCAATCAATTGAAATCCAAGAATTTATGTTTCGATACATTTTTCATATTGCATATTAAGACTTGTAAATTGCATCAAATAAACTTACTGCTAATACGACGCCGTCCCCTTGAACGTAACAGCCACATTGCTTTTGAGGTATGCAGCTATCTCCAAGAATCATGTGGTTTTCTGGACAAAGACATCTCTCTGGTTCCGTTGGATCCGGTATGACACAATCATTTGGATTCTCACAAGTTCTTTGACATGTATTGTCATAATTATCCTTGTTGGTTGAGCACCAGGTGATGGGTAAAACTAATAAATGGAAACCACAACGAGTTAATCTTAGCTTGAAGTGTTAACTCACTGTTATGACATTACGTTATTAGCGAATGGTGCTACCATCGTTATACTCTGGTCGCTCGGAAAATTTGCTGATTGTTAACATAGGATCAAATGTAAGCCGGATTTTTTATTGTTTGAACTCATTCAACTTATACTCATAAATGTCACACATACAAAATAAAATAAAATTTTTCAAGTATTCGACTTTGGGAATTCAAAAAATATATAGTTGCGTGTGATATTCATATCCCATTTTAGCATTCTTCAATATACGTTTTGAGTAAATAGATATGGAGGAAAGTTTAAAAAAAAAGTATAACCTGTTATTCCTTCGAAAACACCAAGACATTATGATATTATCGAATCGTTCGTACTATCGTGATGATCTGGCCTCTCGGAACATTTGCTGATTGTTAACATAGGATCAAGCGTAAGTAGGATTTTATATCTGTAAGGCTCATTCAATTTATAACTTTTTATGTCACACATACACAAAAATATATTACATTTTTGCTTTACGTATTAGACTATTGGAATCAATATTTTTAGTTGTGTATGATATTCAATTTTTTTTTGAGTGTAAGATATGGATAATATAGTAGAAAACATCTAACCTGTTGTTCTTTCGACAACACCAAGACTTTTTATGGAATAATTCCCCCATTCATCGGCAATGCGAAAGTTGTCGTATGTCAAGGAATATGACTGGCCTGCATAATTCTCCAAGTCGATGCGCAGCTGGTACCTCTTTTGGTGTATCAAGTGAGCTATCCTTTCATTACCAATCAGAAATTCACTGCCTAAGAAACCAATGCCGTTTTTGTATTCGTCCCAAGTTCGATTAAAACCAATGGATCCATCAATGCGTCGTTGTATGACCTGAAGAATTCGAAAGATATACAATTAAGGGACACATTTCATTTTCTTATGATTTAACCTTATAGCCAAACTTTGCGGCTCACGCTAGGAAATTATAATAGGATATAACATATCCATGATGTAGTGTTATATATTATCTTTTATAAATTGCTAGCTCCCTTACCTAGTTAAGCACAGACAACCCACTTTCTAATCGCAGTAAAGTTAATTATAGTTAATTTAATTACAACACCAAGTAGCTTTGCTTCCGATATTACGCTTACAATATTCTTACATGGACTGAAACTTCCAATGTGTCCTACAAAGTGTGACTTGGAGAGTAACGCCTGTGATTGTAAGTGTACACGTCTTCATATCAATCACTTACTGTCCAACCTCCAGATGTAGTGTTGTGATCACAATATGTCTGGAATGGTTCCGGATACTGGTCAGGTTTTATCAGGTATACACCGGATTTGGCATTGGTTGAAGAGCATCGGTTAAGTACTTCATGACAATCCTTTGGATACTCCGGAGTTTGGAATATAAAATACTGCAAGTCTAGCACCAGGAATAATGTAAAGAAGACGATCAGAACGAAACGTAAAACTGTTGCAGAATCAGTTTCATATGTAAAGAATGATTACAACAATAATATGATATATGGTTACGTTGCAATAGGTACGTATAACATACACAGTACAAATGACGTGGTAGCATCTATATTCCATAAGGAATGGTATTAAATCATTTTCTGCTAAAACTTATTAAGGCTAATTGAAGTAAGTATATTGTATTTCAACTGAAAATTTAACGCAGAGATTTTGACGCTGTGGCGACATGGTCAAAAAAGCAAACCATGATTAATAGCTCTCCTCAATAGGATCGTATAATTTGGCCCTATTTTCACCTGTTTTACAACAATCTAACGTTCATCAGCACTGACCTAAGATTTGACCATGCCAAATTATTGAACGAGCTTACAGTATGCAAAGTCAAAAGAGACTGTAAAATTTGTTTTTTACATTTTACTAGTTATTTCTTTGTGACCTTATAAGCCTTAGTTCAGCTGTCTACGTTTGGTTACATTTTCCCGCAAGTTAACCGAATTCTTAAAGTATTATTAACCAAAATGTTGTTACTTATGAACGATACGATCCTCCAAAAATGTTTCACAAAATTTAGTCAGTAATGAATTATTCCACATGAGTCAATTTCGTCTCCCAGAAACGTTTTCATATTACTATAAGTTACTCAAGCATGAATATTTTTAATCTGAACTTTCTTCATTGCTTGAAGTAAAAAGTTGGTTAATGAAGCTAATGATTTGTATTAATTTCAGTTTTATTATCTCTGAGTATCAGCGCTAAAAATACACAGTACAATGAAATTGTGGAGAATTGTAAATCATCACATATGTTTACAGATTGAAATAGGAAAAAATACCACTTGTGCTTTTCATCTGGATAGTTTCTTTCAAAATAATAATGTTCCGAGCTAGTATCTAGATAACAAATTTCGGTGGAATGGTAAGTTCCCAATAATATATCAACCCTTACCGAGAGTTCAGAATTCAGACTAACAGAAACGACCACTTACTTGAATTGTTGATTCTTGTGCTTGACGATATCTGAGGTAAGTAAAAATTAAAGCGAATGTACGATCGATTGAAGTACATTCTAAAGAAACATTATCGAGTTAAGAAGGCTGTACAAAGGTCAAAGCATTACAAAATACAGGACATACACAAATCCATTACATCTTCATCTTCACAGATCATATCATTCTATATTTATATTTACCGAACATAATTTTATTTTTTTTAGCTTATTAGAATAAAATCGCTTTTGAATCAATTAAGACAATTTTGTTTCCAACTTGTAACTGATGATAGAAAAAACGTGATACGAACGGAATGAAAAAGTTCACATTCCAGTATCTATGCAGTAATATATTGTTTCGCAATGTTCATTTTCCCCACGTGGTTGTACTGCTTATACGCTAAGTTAAGATAAAAAGTAGACTGTTTTATTGAATAACGTTTATCGACTAAATATATGAGTTAACGTCTGTTTTTAGTATTATCATACTTCTCTTCATTTCTATCCATTAAACATTAATAGGCCATCATACACTAATTTATATACACGATCATAATGAAGAGAAGCAGATGGAAAGTAATACTACTTTGTGCATTATGTTAAGCGAAATGTGAATGATACATTATCTGAGAAAGCGAAAAGAAAATTTACAGGATATCATTGCAGTTTATCTAAATTAGTAAAAACATCGGAGTCTATCATACATCCGACTATACATATCCCTGCATACTATATTTCATAGTAAAGAATTTCGTTTGTAGCAGGTGAGTTGTAAATATGATTAGACTTTTATAGCAAGAAATTACGAAGAAAGTTGATGACTGCCAAAGTTGTAAGTTGCATATTTTGACCACAAACGGTAATTTCAGAGTTTTGATGTTTTGTAAAGATGGTTGCAATTTTTCAAACACATTTTTCAAATGTTACCTTTCGTGTACAAAGTATATACCGTACACGCTTACGTAACATATTGTCAACAAAGAAAAGGTATCTATTATGCAGAAAAAAATGTTATTCGAGAATTCACTAAAAATATTTATTGTTAGTCTAGAACAAACGTTTTTGCCGTTTAACATATTGAGTTGTTATTGAGAAATCCATCAACATCATGTGTTTGGAAACTTAAAGAAACAGTACATGAATAAATTGCAGAAGTCTCGAACTATGTACCAAAGTATTCTAGTTACAATTATATCAACTTTTTTTATATTGTCACAATGAGACACTTTATTCTGCCCTTCTTGAAAAAGAAGTGAAGAAAATTCATCAACCGTAAAACTTTGATCTCATAGTAGTGCTTCGTAGGGTAACCTAAATGGATATATTATGCTAATGAGGTATTAATACACGACAGGCAACTCACCCTAAATAGCTTAAAAAAGGCATGTTTTCAAAATGTGTCGGAGCAACAAAAATGCATACAAATTGAGAAATCACACTTGTGAAGAGAATTTGCATCGAATCGTATAGCCACTTGATTGACTTGGGCAAGCATCAACAACACAATCGATTTTTATTTTGTCTTTAACATCACAAAACACGTTTACTTTAAACTCCCCAGCTACTGGCGCTAATTGTCAACATTCCTTCGCCCTAAAAACTACAACATCATATGTGCGTATGCCTTCTGTTTCTTAACTTCCAACGAATATGTTCGACAAAAACTTATTGCTATGTCATAGAAAACCTGTCGATGCTTTCAGAAATATTGTACTCAGAATTTACGCACTTATAAAGGCTTTCAAAGTTCATACATTCTGCAGAGTTAACTGTTACATAGAGAAACATAGTTAATATCATGGTTTACATTTTTACAGAGAAAGAAACAAGTATAAGATCGGAGGAGAAAATATTTCAGCCAGGCATAACACTTGATGGGAACTTTTTTTCCGTCCTGATTATATTTTTTCAACTAATCTAAACTAAACTATTTAAACTAAGTGAAGTGTAAAAATGTTTACAAGACCAGTGATCGAACGGTTGTGAGCGTCTTAGGAGAAATGCTAAACATGACGTATCACGCTCTATCAAAATAACCTCATGTATAGCAAAGGACAAGTTAGCGTATACATAACGAAACATTTTTTGATTACCCTTTGTGCACATCAGCAAAAATGGTAACTCTTTGGGCAAATTTAAGTTAATGTATATATTTAAGATAGAAAACCATTACTGAACGCCCCAGCACATCCCCGTGAACCCTAAATATCTCCCATGAAAACACATACTTGATCATAACAAAGCGTGTATGAATACTTATTTTGACCTTTGGGTGGCGTAATTCTCTGATTCATCCTAAGTCAGGGATATCACATAATATACTAACGTCACATTTTCTTTTCTTTTTTTCTCATGCCTTAAAGGAAGTGACATTTGAAGCCTTTGCGCTAAGCATTGTACTAAGGAAAGTTAGATATATCTAATATTTCAATATATTGAATAAAATGCCGATATTGGATATTTCATATTAGTTCAGTTAGTATTATATTTGTGCATTGGTTCAGGACAACTCTTCCATGCTCACATGGTTTACTTGTGCTGAGATTATCCGATAATTTGTGAATTAAGTATGTTGGGAGAAAGAAGCTAATGATATACAAGTCGTGCAAAATTTATTATTCAGAAGAATATTTTTTATCAAAGTAGTTATAATAAAATCTAACTGTCTAATTAAACGATATATGTTAACTTTAAAGCAAATTATAGGTAACTTTTTAACAGAACACTGCAAATTGCAAAGATGACTTCTTGTAAAACAATTTATAGAGTTTCTGTACAAGTATATACATTTTGAAAATTCTTGACAATAAACATCATCTAGATTCACTCAAACAACACGACTCTGAATAATAACCTTTCTTGTCCACGTGACCACGTGTTGTATGGTAACATTTTCAATATTTTTAAATTATAGACTTTGCAAGGAAGAAACCTGTCTTGTCTACAACGTGCAACGAAAGCTCTAAATAATGAATTAAAGCATTTCTAGAGTTTTGTTCTTTTGCAAAACAGAATCAGAAACTTTTCAACGGAAACGCACAGCGAGAAGACATATGCATTTATTGTTTTTTCTGGGATGATTGAGTAATGTTAAATAAACAAGTCTGTTTTAGTATTCTCCGTTTTCTTGACATTGGTTTGGTACAACTATTAAAAACAAATCTTAGCATGAATCTTTTTTATATTGGTGGGTTAGAAGATGCTCTTTCTGATGCTACAGGCAAAATGTCAAAACTACCAACTTTTCACATTTACTTTTTGTTGTTATACTTAATTCTTTATTTCCTATCACTTTTCATAATATTTATGTTATCATTTTGTAATTTAGTGTAATTTTAAAACGGCCTTTTGTGAAAACTTCTTACAAATATGTTGATTATTTGAATATTTACATTTAGTTGATTATTATTACATTGACATGCGTTAAAAATCGTCCATATGATTAACGCACATGACCGAATCGAATACATTTTTAACAGATGCATGTGTAATACAATACTATGACCGCCAGAGAGAAAACAAGACATTGGAGAACAAACAGTGTTACCTTAACACGTGAAATCGTAAAGGGAGCGATTGAAATTGAAAGGTTCATACATTTTAAGTAGGAGTATTAACATTTATTTTGCTTGATCATGAAAAATACAGTTTCAGGACAAAATACAGAATAATTAAGATAACAATTTTTAACATAAAACATTAGGGCCGATTTTTTTCAGTATTGTGCTTGTATAAAACGGTGTAACTTGCCTTTCAAATATTGGTTGCCGAATTACCTCTATCAAATATAAGGTGTTTTTGGATTTTTTGGCAAATAATTATAGACCATTAATCATTCTGTTTCCTCTTGTGTATTTGCATGATGAACCGATCAATATACATTCATATGTACTTGCATGTATTGAAGAGTGTGTTACATTAATGCGTTTATTGTGTTATGTTTTACAGATACCTACCCAGCAAGCAAAGTTGTTGTCAGGTATATATTGTCATACAGAACATGTAAACACTATTGTGGAAGCCAATTTGGAAGTACTTGAAATGCTCTAATGTTGAATTGATCTATTAACTGTTTTTGTAGTTTCATATTGATTGTTACTTGTTACACACAAAAACTGTTACAATACAAAGGTTTCTTAGCTCGTTATGAAAAAAAAATCGGCTATACTGCGTAAAGCTGCTATTTGTATGTACACAAAAAACCCATTAATACTTTATGTTGACAAATTAAACGTCTGTGTATTAGGCATTTTGCTTGTTTCGAATATTAAATCTAACACATTAATCAAATAAGTATAACGTTGTCAATATAGAAATTTGGATATTACCTTATTGAAAAGTTTAATTATCATTTCCAAATGCATTTTTGTTCTTTTGAAAAATCAAAGCTGAACTTTTATTAATTTATCATACTATTTGGGCAGTTATTTTAACGGAGAGATAAATTTTGAATTCGGAAATATGAACAGTTTTTTGTTATGAATTGGCGTAACAAATTTTCATAGTGAAGAAATCACTTTGCAAGATATTTTTTTAATTGTTAGTTGTTTTATACATTCACATTTTAAACTTCATGCAATTCTATCTTTGTTAAAGAAATGATTAGTTCACAAGTTAAACTTAACGTTATTTTCCTTAGAATAAGTTAATGGATACTTAATCTTATGTAGGGTTTTGAAACCCATACGCTCTCGTTACAAGAACGTTGTTAAGGCTTTGCACTCAAGATGAACGCAAAACTTTCTGTGTTTGAAACACAATTGCGTGAATTCTAGAGATATATTTGAGTATTCATATTTAGGCACTTCAATATTCATATATATTTTTAATTCTTTCAGGAGATTAAAATTTCTCCTCCAAACAGATTTGTATTGATTATAAATAGTTTAGCCTCAGCAAAAGACATGTAAAAGGTAGATGTTCTGCTTAGTATAGAGTATGTTGTAGATTTCCAAATTAAAGATGCAATTCCTACTTGCGTATCAACAAAATGGGACAGAATGTACCATACGAATAGGGGGCTATTAGAATGAAATATAATGACACGATAATAAATGCAATTTAAGTAATAAAGAGAGATTAGTGTGTTCAGAATAGGGCTGGACACACAACGTTTGTAAAGAAATATCTAAGTTAAAAATAAATAAAGTTGCGTAGAGCCGATACCTCACCAATCGTACTATTCTGTACAAACACTCGAGGTAACAAATCAGCGCAGGTAGACAGTTGTTTTATATTAGATGTAGAAAAAATGTACAGGTATTTTTTAAGCTGAAGTGAATGGAAGACTGAGTCCCAAATTATCAATCATTAAAAAAAAATAATACAAGTAAAAAAAAAATCATTCAAGTTTACTTTGAAGAAATTAATTTGATTTTATTAAAATTTTTTGGAGACTTACCCGAAAACCATTCAAGGTTAAAAGCAGCAACAAAGCAATGACGAAAATATATTTTCTTCGAAGTTCTGCCATCGATCCAAAATGAAAAAGAGTAATTTGCACGAAATAAAGGAGAGACTTGCTGACCTTCTGAGACAGTTACAGAAGTAATGAAAGTGAAATCGTTACCCAAAGGAGAGACCTTCATACGTACGGATGTCCATTTACACCACGTAATTTAACAGCTGACCACATATAAGATCCACAGTTTATGTTATGAAATATAGTGTGTCCCATATCGACATCGGTTAAATTATGTTAGTGTCATTACTTTACAGGATAAATATGTGCTTTATTTTACTTAGAAGCACTTTTTTCTCGAATTGTTATTTATAATGGAAGAACCTTGCAATTCAAGCACAAGGAAAGGATAAGAATGGTTGTTTACATCTCACTCCAATAAATGACTAAGTATCTGTATTTTGAACCATTACTGAATTAAATGAATGTAGTCTCATTGTCTTGAGTGTGCCACATATGTTTAGGAGTTAAATACATAATAGATCGAGAAAGGAAGGTGAATGATATGCACTAAAAACTGTGTTTTTTCGTTGTTTAATTCTTTCTTCTGATATTGGATATCATGTATGCAAAGAACGATACAGCGTTTTTAAATACTTTAACACCAAATCGCTCGGAATCGTGAAATATCAATATCAAACAGCACCTTTCGGGTATTAGACGTATCACAAGAATAGTAATTTCTGCTGTCCTATCAAGGAAATAGAGTAATTATATTTTACGATGTTGATTTGTTTTAATTACTGGGGAATTACAAATTTACAATAATTTGGTTAAACAAAAACAATACAATTGTTTTTCACCAGATATTCATGGCATGTACAGTAACTACTGTTCATGCCATGTAACACATGTTTTGAACACAAAGTAGTAATTACTGATAGATACACGGTTGTGGGACATAACAGTAGTTGATGTGCCAACCATTGCGTTCGAGTTCTTTAATACGCGATTCAAAAGAGAAGTCGTATCTAGTCGTTTTATATATAAGTAGGCCTATGGGTATACCGGAACATGGCCTTTCTTCGTTCTCGGCTTGAAAAATTGACGTAATTTAAAGAGATTTGTGATCTGGAATCAAACGGTATAGTACCTGGAGTGTTAGCTCAGTGTTAGCTCAGTGGTTAACGCCGGTGCCTTTCAATCATAAGGTCCCCGGTTCGAGTCACTCCCAGATTAATGTATGTCGTCCAGTTACAGAGTTGTTAACAATTAACAATTCATAATCATGGACGTTAAATATGAATGTAAGAGACTGACTTCGGTCAGCTTGCGGCTTTAATAAGCAAATGAGGCTTCTTCGCGAGTCCCTGCTTGCAGGAGGATCTAATACACATACTTATACTTACTTATACCTCCTCTGGTTCGCTGTTCATGTTCCACAACCGTGCATCATTAAATACTACTTTGTGTTCGTAACACGTAACCTGTGGTGCAGGTGGCACCAGTAGTTACTGCACTTGTTATGAGTATCGGCTGGTTTTCCAAATTTTGTACAATATTACGCATGCAATAAACTGTTCAAACGATACAATTCGGTAAAAAGGAAAATATGTGACATTGATCAAGGTCTTTATCCAACAATTATACTCACTGGAAGAAAATTATGAGATTTCATTTAAAACATCGGGTCTACATAATCCACCCTACAGTTTGGCTATATGAGTACGTTTCATTATTAATTGGAAGAGCCCATGTTATTTGCTTCCGGAGGGAACACATGCCGGAGGAGAGCCATAATCTCATAAATAATAAGCGTTTATTCAAACACATTCCTAGCAATTAAGAAAATTCGCCAATAATAATTCGTTCAACATTTTCTCCCATTTCGTCTAAGTTTATTATTTTTATTTTACAGAGTAGCCTATGAAGGTCCAAACCATTATTGTTACTGACATTTTTTTGGATCAATATAAATAAATACCATTCCAAAGACGTTTAGAATATGTCCACCTGCTTATGATTGTGTTATGTTCCACCCTCTAACAAAACAAAGATCACTTTGAATTACTGGTAGCAATTTGGAAATAAAATATTCGGCGTCCCATACTGCTTGCGAATTCCTGTCACCGGACATATCGATTTTTACCGATACTGGGATATAAAAATGAATATTCATGCTTATTTGTCTATTACCAATCAAATATAGGTGAATAAAGATCTTTTGGTTCAAGTGTCGTATACGCCACCTTTGTATATATACTAATGAAGTTCTACAGTGATGAGTGGGATCGAGATACGTTAGGAATATGGGATATTGGAAATGGTTCTGTTAAAGTTCTAAAACAAAATACAATCGGAAGAGCCCCCTCTCTTCGATTCCTGAGGAGAACCTGCACATCATATACTCTATGAAATATTTATTTGTGGAATTGATAAGCGATTATTCAATCATATTTTTCCACCAATATTTTAGTAATATCCGTCAATATTTATTTAATCATTTATTCAATTAGATTAATTGTCAGAACGTTGCATACGTTGTTATAACTTTCTCTCGTGCAATGATGAGTGAGGGATTAGGGGTATCGAAAGTGGGTCTGGTAAAGTACCCAAAAATATACCCATAAAGCTACTGAAATGGAGAAAAAGGTATATCATCTAATTCATTGGGATGAAAATAAGACCCGTGTAAATGTCAAATGTCCGAAAATGCACAACCTTTTTAAAGTAGAATTAGTCCCAGAAAACAAGACATGTATATGAATCACCTCAAACCATTTGAATAAGAACAATTATGTCAATTGAATTAAAAAAATAATGTGACGGCATTGGCAAGGACGATACATCGAGTCCAATTATCTTATTCTTCAATTTTCATATTTGTTCAACGTAAGTCGATGTTGGTTCCAAATATTTTGCGATAAAATAACAGTCAGTTTTTCATATCGCATTTTCTTTTCCGTTGTAGTATTTGACATCCATAAATGAAAACAAAGCCATGAAATTTTAGAAAATATTATAGTCACAGTTTAGATGGTCTAATTAGAGGAAAGAGCGGATGGTGTGCTGTCAAAAGAAATATGTGAGTATTAAATACTTTGGTATAATCTTTCCATTCTTTAAGCGTTTCTTTATTTGATGTCTTGTAACAATTGTTCTTTCTATTTATTAAGACTCAAGGTTTACTCCGACCTATACTTGCTATTTAGAAATTGCTTGAATTTATTCATGAAGTAAAAATTGCAGTTGAGAGAAATCGCAATGTTTCAAACGATACCAGAAATTCGGTGAAGAAAATGTGTTTTTATATATAAACGCCAGTTCTTTGTGTAATCTAAAATACAAGGGATGTGGAGTCGGATTACAAAAAGGCCACTGTCATCCCGTTTCCCCTTCCCCATCTCTCTGCCCTCCCATGTCTGTGAAATTCTTATAAATGACACTCTGCTTTAATTTGTAAGACTCAAAAGATTTCATGGCGGAATATCTCTCATATTTGTTATATTTTAACAAAAAGTAAAGCTTTAAGTATGTGCTGGACTTGAAAGGGTTGACACGGATCATCAGGTGTTCATTGCACTTAACTAGCAATTCAGAGGACGATAGTTTTTTTTATATTTGGGACAATAAAGCAGACAACAAAATGAATAACAGCTTCGTCATATTCTCACATTAATACATGACTTGATTGTGTCACTGTAAGGGAAGTGATTCGGGAAGAAGGTGGGAACATATTAGGGTGGTTTCGGTTGGTTGTGTTGTTTTCTGAATATAGCAGTGGCTTTTACTCAGGAGTGTACAAGAAGAACTGATCGTCAGACATACTGACTTAATAACTCAGAAAGCATATAGAAACGTATATGATGTCGTTCCCACGTTGCCATTAGCTGCTTCTATACAACATACTGGCAGCATATGAAAAAAAAATAAAACTAGTCATCATACTGGTGCCATCTTTTCAGATACTTTTATTGTATTTTAATTGATATCATTCTCAGTGCCATTATTGAATATGGCATTTTAACAAATACATTCCAAGTTCAATGCAATTACAGAAGTAATCGAGTTCCATGAGATATATAGTTCACCATCATTTGGTGTTGTCCCTTAATACATATTAATGTCTTGGAAGTAGTATTTGGGCATAACAGATCAATGTTAAGGATACTGTACGTAATAACTATAAAATGTTCATCGGTTCATTAGTGTACCTTT
>KN882727.1:182995-193620 GCA_000934455.1 Apostichopus parvimensis
CTGGGATGATTGAGTAATGTTAATAAACAAGTCTGTTTTACTATTCTCCTTTTTCTTGACATTGGTTTGGTACAATTAAAACAAATATCTTAGCATGAATCTTTTTTATGATTGTGGGTTAGTAGACGATCTTGTTGATGCTATATGCAAAATTTCAAAACTAACAACGTTTCACATTGACTTTTTTGTTATACTTAATTCTTAATTTCTTATCACTTTTCATAACATTAAGGTTATAATTTTCGTACATTATTTTTATTTTAATGCGGCGTTTCGTGCAAACTTCTTACAAATATGTTGGCTATTAGAATATCTCAATTTAGTTGATGATTATTACATTGACATGCGTCAAAATCATCCCTATGATAAACGCACATGACCGAATCGAACACATCATTAACAGATGCATGTGTAATACGATGCTATGACCGCCAGAAGGAAAACAAGACATTGGAGAACAAACAGTGTTACCTTAATCCGCAAAATCGTAAGGGTAACGATTGAAATTTAGGAGTTGATACACTTTAAGAAGGAACATTAAGATTGATATTGCTTGGTCCTGAAAAAAAATCTAGACAAAATACAGAATTATTAAAATAAACATTTTGTACATACAACTGTTGGAGACGGCGTTACTTGGCTTACAAATATCGGTTGCCAAATTACCTGTATCAAATATACGGTGTTTTTGGCTGTTCGGCAAATAATTGTTGATCATTTTATGATACATTCTGTTTCCTCTTCTGTATTTGCATGATGAACTGATCAATATATATTCGTACGTAGGCCTACGGGGCTGTATTGAAGAGTATGTTAGATTAATGCGTTTATTCTGTTATGTTTTACAGATACCTGCCCAGCGAGCAACTTTGCAAGTTGTTGTTAGATATACATTGTAATACTTAACATATAAACACTTTTGTGAACGAGAATTTGAAATTGCTTGGAATCCTCTAATGTCGAATTGATCTATTACGTTTTTGTAGTGTAAATTTAAAATTGATTGTTAAATATTTCACACATAAACTGTTACATTACTGAGGTTTTCTTAACTCGTCTTGAAAAAAAATCAGCCATATTGTGTAAAGCTGCCATTTGTATGCACACGAAAAACCATCGATACTTTATGTTGACATATTAAATGTCTTTGTATTAGGAATTTTGCTTCTTCCGAGTATTAAATCCAACATAGATGATATCAGTAAATGTTGTAAATATAGCAATTTGGATATTAAACTTATTGAAAAGTTTATTTATCATTTCCGTATGCATATTTGTTCTTATAAAAAAGATCAAAATCTGAACTTGATCTATTTTATCATACTAATTGGGCAGTCATTTTGACGGAGAGATAAATTTTGTATTCGGAAAATATGAATACTTTTATAAATTGACAGAACAAATTGTTATCATGAAGAAATAACTTCGCAAGTTGTTTTATGATATTGTTTCTTGTTTTACACATTTGCATTTTAAACTTCATCCGATAATTATTTTGATAAACAAATGATTAGTTCACAAGTTAATCAAAAAGTTACTTTTCTTAGCATAGGTTAATGGATACTTAATCATATGTAGGGTTTCGAAACCCATATGCTCGCGTTACAAGAACGTTTAGGCTTCTTGTAAAACAATTGATAGAGCTTCTGTAAAATTATATCTATTTTGAAAATTCATGACAATAAAACCTTGTCTAGACTCACTAAAAACAACACGATTTTGAATAATAGCCGTTCTTGTCCATGTGATCACGTGTTGTATGGTAACATTTTCGATATTTTTAATTACAGACTTTGCAAGGAAGAACGAGGAAATGATGACTACAAGCCTGTCTTGTCGACAACGGGCCAAGAAAGCTCTAAATCATTAATGACAACATTTATACAGTTTTGTTCTTTCGAAAAACAGAATTAGGAACTTTACAACGGAAAAGCACAGCGAGAAGATATACGCATTTATGTATGTGTTTGTCTGGCATGATTGAGTAATACTAATAAACAATTCTGATACTTTATTTCCTAAAACCTTTCGTAACATTTAGTCTATAATTGTCGTACTTTATATTTATTCTTAAAGCAGCGTTTTGTGCACAATTCTTACAAGTTTGTCAACAATTTAAATATTTACATTTAGTTGATGATTATTACATTAACATGCGTTAAAAATCATTCCTATGATTAACGCACATGACCGACGCAAAAACAATTTTAACAGATGCATGTGTTATACGACGCTATGACCGCCAGAGGGAAGACAAAACATTGAAGAACATGCAGTGTTACTTTAACCCGCAAAATCGTTAGTGGAACAATTGAAATTAGGAGGTTGATACATTTTAAGAAGGAACATTAAGATTGGCATTGCTTGGTCATGAAAAAAAAGTTTCAAGACAAAATAAAGAATTATTAAGATAAACATTTTGTACATAACACTAATGGAGACGATTTTTTAGTGTAATGCTAGTATAAAACGGTGATATTTGGATTTTAGTTATTGGTTGCCAAATTACCTGTATTAAGTGTAAGGTGTTTTTGGGATGTTCGGCACATAATTGTTGATCATTTTAAGATACATTGTATTTCCTCTTGGGTATTTACATGATGAACTGATCAATATATCCGCACGTGCTTGCCTGTATTGAAGAGTGTGTTACATTGATGCGTTGATTGTGTAATGTTTTACAAATACCTGCCATCGAGAAAATTTCCAAGTTGTTGTCAGTTATATATTGTAATACTAAACATATTAACAATTTTTTGAACAGCCATTTTGAAACTGCTTGGAATGCACTGATGATAACTGTTACAATACTGAGGTTTTCTTAGCTCGTTTTGAAAAGTAAAAAAAAAAACATTTCAGCTATACTGCATAAAGCTGCTATTTTTATGTACATGAAAAAGCTATCAATACTTTAATTTTGACATAATAAACTTCTGTGTATTAGGAATTAGTTTTTCGAATACTAAATCCAACAGATTGATCATATCAGTATAACGTTGTAAATATAGCAATTTAGCTGTTAAACCTATTCAAAAGTTTAATTATCATTTCCGTATGGATATTTGTACTTTTAGAAATCAAAAGCTGAACTTTATTTATTTTATCACACTAGTTGGGCAGTAATTTTGACGAAGAGGTTAATTTTGTATTCGGAAAATATGAATTATTTTATGAATTAAAGGAACAAATTGTCGTCTTGAAGGAATAACTTCTCAAGTTGTGTTTTAAAATTGTTACTTGTTCGCATTTTAAATATCATCCGATATTTTCTTTGATAAACAAATGATTAGTTCACAAGTTAATCATAACGTTATTTTTCTTAGCATAGGTTAATGGATACTTAATCATATGTAGGGATTTGAAACCCGTATGCACTCGTAAACAAGACCATTTAGGCTCTGCACACACGATGGACGATGAACTTGTATTAAAAACAGAATTGTGTGAATTTGAGATATATTTAAGAAATAACATTTAGACATTTCAATATGTATATGTATTTTGCATGTTTCAAAGTTCTCCTCCAAGAGATTCGTGTTGATTTTAAATAGTTTAGCCTCTAAAAGACATGTAAAGGCAGATGTTCTGCCTAGTAAAATTCTGTTGTAGATTTTTATTTTACGTGTTTGTTTGACTCTCCAAAAATCAATGATGTAATTCATAATTGGGTATTAAAAAATTATACAGAATGGACAGTACGAATAGTGGGGCGATCAGAAGAAAATATATGGGCAAGATTATAACTGCACTAAAGTAATAAAGAAAGATAATTGTGTTCAGAATAATGCTCGATAACGCACAACATTTAAAAAAAATGATGAATAAAATTGATGAATAGAGCCGATAGCCCACCAATACGTATTATTCTCTACAAATACTCGAGGTAACAAGTCAGCGCAGGTAGACCGTTGTTATATTTTATATGTAGAAAAAAGGACAGGAATTTTTTAATCTGAAGTTAATGAAATACCGAGTTCCACATGGTCAATGAGTGAAAAAAAGTATACAAGTAAAACAAATTAATTAAAGTTTACTTTAAAAAACATGAAATTAATTTCATTTTATTAATATTTTAGAGACTTACCCGAAAACCATTTGAGTTTAAAAGCAGCAACACCGCAAAGACGAAAATATATTTGCTTCGAAGTTCTGCCATTGATCCAAAATGAAACAAAGAAAAAAGGGTGCACGAAATAAAGGAGATACTTGCTGACCTTCTGAGACAGAGACAGAAGTAATGAACGTGAAATCGTTACCCAAGGAGGGACCTTCATACGTACGGATGTCCATTTACACCACGTAATTTAACAGCTGGTCACATTTAAGATCCATAATCTATGTTATGCAATCTAGTGTGTCCCATGTCGACATCTGTATATTATGTTAGTGTCATTATTATTACAGGATAAATATGTGCTTTGTTTTACTTAAAAGCTCTTTTATCTCGAATTGTTAGTTAGAATTTAAGAACTCGCGATTCAACCACAAGGAACGGATAAGAATGGTTGTTTACATCTCACATAATAAATGTCAAATTATCTGTATTTTGACCATTACAGAATTAAATGACTATATTTAATTGTCTTAAGCTTGCCACACATGTTTACGCGTTAACAAATATTAAGTCGAATATGGAAGGTAAATGATAAGCACTAAGAACCGTGTTTGTTCGTCGTTTACTGATATGGGACATCGTGCATGCAAAAGACGCTCTCAGCGTATTAACATACTTTAACACCAAATCGCTCGGAATAGTGAGATACCGATATCAAACAGCACCTTTCGGATATTAAACGAATCACAGGAATAGTAATTTCTGCTGGCCTATCAAGGAATAGAGCATTTATATTTAACGATGTGGTTTTGTTCTTATTTACTGGGGTGTTAAAAAATTATCAATAATTTGGTTAAAACAACAACAATAATATTGTTTTTCCACCCGATATTCATGGCTCGTACATAAACTACTATTCATGTCCTGTAACAAATGTTTTGAACAAAAAGTAGTAATTACTGATAACTATTGATACACGGTTGTGGGACATAACAGTAGTTGCTGTGCCAACAATTGGGTTCGAGTTCTTTAACACGCGATTAGAAAATGAAGTCGTATCTAGTCGTTTTATGCTATCAGTAAGCCTATGGGTATACCAAAACATGGCCGGAATGACGAATTGGCATAGTTTAAGGAAAGTTGTGAACTGGAATCAAACGGTACAGTACTTACTTCACTTCAAACACATATCTTGTACAGTAACTACTAGTGCCACCTGTAACACATGTTACTACTGTTCATGTCCTACAACCGTGCATCATTAATCTTTACTTTGTGTTAGTAACACGGTAAAATGTGTTACAGGTGGCACCAATAGTTACTGTACTAGTTATAAGTATTGGCTGGTTTTTCACATATTAGTATATTATTTGTTACAATATCAATTATGCTGTAAACTGTTGAAATTATACAATTCACTCTAAATAATCATGACCAGGGACTACCCATTCCATACGCAATTGAATAAACACCATGATATTTATTATGATTCCAAGATACCTTAACTGTTTTAACTATACACAAGCTTTTACAAGGTAATGCCTTCTATTTTCATTGCTGGCATGTACAAGCTACTATATGCTAAGCAACGTGGCTGGCAACTTACGATACTTAACGGAATCTGATTGACATATAAACCGTATAATATCACGTGATTGAGCCACGTAGCACTGTTCCACGTGTTCGATATGATGAAATCACAAGGAAATACATATTGAATTATGGACGAATCGTGGCTGGATTCTTTACTACAATGAAACAAAGGCATATTGTTAGACGTTATTATCTGTGCCGAGAAAGCAGAGTTCATACTTCTTGTGTTAAAGCATTTATCAATCATTTATTTATCATCACATTGCACAAAATACTAAATAGTATATATAATTTAATTAAATAATTATAAAAAATAAATCAAGAATTACAAAATAAACAACAAGTGTACACTGACATGAACGGATACTAGAAAGAAAGTTCTAAGGAGAACTTATACAAAGTCTGGCCACCATGCTAGAAAAGAAAAAGAAAACCCTTATTATGTAGCCTAAGGGAGGGAATAAGCAACAAATAAAGGTTAAAAAAGACAAGTAGACTATGTATTACACATATGAGTAGTCATGCTTGAGTAAGGTGGAGTTTAATATTCTTCTTAAAGAAATTTACTGTACGACTTTCCTAAATAACATTTGGCAATGAGTTCCAGAGATTAATACCAGTAAATAGATACATTTTTCTAAGCTCAGTTCTTGGCTTAATTTTACGACTGCGTGTATAATGGTTATGAATTTCAAATTATACCGTATGCAGTTACCCATTGTATCAGGTAGAAGATTATTTACAAGGCGATACATGAATACACCATTAATGGTCATTACATCTAGTTTTTAAAACATGGGTGGTATATGATCAATAAAACCACGTTGCACATAATGCGTACAGCCATTTTCTTAAGTTTATATACATTTGTAATAGTATAACTGTGACCCGAACCCCACATCATATTATTATAAGAAATTACCGGCAAGATCAGTGCATTGTACAACAATAGAAGAACTTCATAATCAAGTACATCTTTAAATATATAAATAAATGCCTACAGACAATGCTACTTTGTTACATACATTATTAATATGCAATGTCCAATTTAGATTACCATGAATAGTAACTTCTAAAAGTTTGGTACATGTAACTCTCCTATTAATATTGCCCCTTCTGAAAGGTCTTTATGATAATAGAGAATAGTGGTATCAACAGAAAACATTGTAAAATTTACTTTGTCAGAAGAAGCACTGATATCATTCATATATAGATCATGAATAACAGGGGACCAAGTATAGACAAATCGATTTTCACCGATACTAGGATATAAAAATGAAAATTCATGCTTATTTGTCTATTACCAATCAAATATAAGTGAACAAAGATCTTTTGATTTCAAGTGTCGTAAACGCCACCTTTGTTTATATCTAATGAAGTTGTACAGTGATGAGAAGGATTGAGATACGTTAGGATTATGAGATATTGGAAATGGTTCTTTTAAAGTTCTAAAACAAAGTACAATCGGAAGAGCCCCCTCTATTCAATTCCAAAGGGTATATGGATCGGGGGGAGAACATCATATACTTTATGAAATATTTATTTGTGGAATTGTAAGCGATTATTCAATCATATTTTTCCACCAATATTTTGGCAATATCCGTCAATATTTATTTAATCATTTATTCAATTAGATTACATTGTCGGAACGTTGTATACGTTGTTATAACTTTCTCTCGTACAATGCTGAGTGAGGGATATGGGGTATTGGAAGTGGCTCAAGTGAAATGCAAAAACATATACCAATAAAGCTACTTAAATGAGAAGAAAAAGGTATATCATCTTATTCATGGAGATGAAAATAAGTCCCGTGTAAATGTTCATCTGTCCGATAATGCACAACCTTTTTCATGTAGAATTAGTACCAGAACACAATACATGTATATGCATCACCTCAAACCATTTTGGATTGTGGTACGTGACGAATAAGGGTATCGGTAAAGGCTCTGTCACAGTGTTAACAATAACTCAAAAACTTACTACGATGGGAAAACAATAACATCTCGTTCATTCAGATAAGGCTTACAGTGTAAACTTGAATATGTCAGAACATTCATTTAATACCGAAACATCATACATGTATATAAATCGTGTACAATTAAGTTGGCATTGTTTAATTCCTTTAAACATTTGTTTTATTGTTATGTATATAAATCATAATCATACTGTTCGATTTACATTGTGCTTTGTACCAGCGATAGGTTTCAAAGCGCTTTGCAGACGTTTTATTACCCCTAGTAAATAATAACCTGTACCAGAGACAATCCCTCTTAATGGCTGCAGTTGCATACTGCCTCACATGTACCCATTTAACCTATGAGTGGATAGAGGCAATTGAGATCAAAAGCATCTGCCCAATGACACAACGTAATGAATCAGGCAGGAACCGAACCAGCAATTATTGGATCACAAGTCCAACGCCCTCTCTTAAATCACTCGAATATTGTGAATGCTAACGATTTTGTCAATTATGTGACGGCATCGATAAATATTTCATGTAACTGTTTCTTTATTTACTATATTTGTTCAGTATACTTGGATATTGGTTCAACAAATTAGGGATGTACCACAGTAGGTCATCTCAAATATCATTTTCTTTTCATTGTAGTATTTGAAATCCATACATGAACACAATGCTATGACATTCAGAAAATATCCTAGTCACATTTAATTAGTTGCAGGAAAGAGCGAGTTGGTTGCTTTCAATGAAGTATGTGGGTATTGTTGCTTTGTTATAATCTGTCTACCTTTTCAACCTTTGTTTATTAGATGTTTTCTACCAACTTGTCTGTCTATTTACTAAAACCCACGTTTAGTTGGAATGTTTGTTTTTACTCCAATCCTTCCTATTAAGAAATTATTTGAAATTTATTCAGTAATAACTGAAAGTAGAGTGAAACTGCAATGATTCCAACGATAACAGTACTTCGGTAAATCAAAGTGTGCCTGTTCATATTTATCCATTCGTTTTATCATACGATATCAAGGTAATTTAGATATTCTCGTTTTCTCTTATGTTACTTATCTCGATGGCTTAAGTGGGAAATCGGGAAACGATAATTTATATATTCTTACATGGAGAAAAGTGAGGGAGAAAGAAAGCTACACAGATCAATGGTAAGTTAGTGAGTCTGATTAAGTATGTAACATCGGCAAATATTTAATGACAGGAGCCGCAGAGAACCTTGGTTATATATGATCAACTTCCTGTACATATAAACACTTATTTCATTATATAAAGCTAATGTATCATATATTTGTATCAATTTGATGATATTGATTCGGGAATAATGAGAGAACATATCTGGGTGGTTTCGGTTGGTTGTGTTCTTTCTGCATTAACCAGTGCGCTTTAGCCTCGAGTAGTAGAAATGATTTCGCAAACAAACTATATTAACAACCCAGAAAGTACATCGAAACGTATAAGATGTTGTTGCTAGTTAGGTTATGTCATAACATTGCCACTTGCTTTTATTAAATATAATCGCAACTTTTGGAAAGGAATATTACTGGTTAGCATACTGATGTAAGGTCCTTATTTGTATATTTGCATCATTTCATAATATTCTCAGTGCCATCGTTACTGATAACATGTTGATTAACAAATATCGAAATTCAATGCTTTGATCGCAAACTGTCGAAAAGTATGAAACGCAATCGAGTTTCATATGCTAGCTTTCCCACACCGTCGTTTGGTAGTTTACAGCATAACATATTATTGCATTGGAAGTATACAAATGGTCACCTTTGATGATAACAGATCAACGTTAATGATAATGTACGTGATGAAATGACTATAGAATGTTCATCGGCTCATTGGTGTTTCTTTCATTCACTTCCATCTTCCAAATACACAAACATCCGCTAGCTTTGCTATGTACTTCCTTATTTCAATTATATCGCCAACCGTTTCCTGTCCTTGTTACCCTGGAGGCTTCAAATTCACCACTTTGATCATTAAACTGGACGGATTTTCATTTTTGTTGTTGTTATACCGCAATCAGAACCGTGAAGATTGTTCCAGAAGATAACGCGGTAATCGTCGAACGAGTTATCACCGTTGAGATTGGAGTAGCCGCATGAATAGAAAATGTCTCATAGAACCGGTTTTTGTTTGCGCAGCATCTATAATAATTGCAGCCATCACAATTATAGCATTTGTAATAGAGACGACCATCACAATTCCAACAATAATCAAAATAATAACAGGAACAGTCAGAGTACTTATTTTTCAATACTTAAAACTCACCGTCCACCCCGCACTATACATTTCACAATAAACTTCAAACCCGGAGCTTCCAGCGGGATAAATGGTATATTTTCCGTTATTTCTTCTACCCGCTGTGTGAAGATCAGAACAATCTCTCGGTCCACTGCGGGTACATGTAACACCATCACCTTCAAACCATTCGTTACAGTAACATCTACGGACATCGTCCCGATCCTCGCAGGTTGCGTCTGCACTACAACTGTAACTCTCACTTGTAAGTACGCTACTGTTGCAAGTTATCCGTAAGGAACAGTCGGAATTAATGTATGAATCACCTTCCTGGAAATGATAAATGTTAAACGACATATTCCATACAAAGTAAAAATAAATGTTAATTTGTTACATATCGTCCCTTGTTTCGCGTACTGGCGAATGTGGAAAATGTTCGTTTTGAGATATGCCTTGTTAAAGATTTCGCAGTTTTTTATGCACGTTTTTGCACTGAAGGAGACGACTTGTTTTTGTGATTTACTTGCAATGCTAACTATATAGATAAGGGTATGTGCTCCAAAAGAAATTGGAGCAAATTAATCATCCCTGTTGTTTCAATTACCTTTCAAATTCATTCGTCAGTACGCAAAACTAATGCGAACATTAAGGAAACAAAATTTGTCTATTCGTCCCACATTCGTCACTACGTATTACATAATTGTTAAGAAATTACCGCGTTAAGTATATTCGTCAACTTCTTTGTATGCTGTATTTAGT
>KN882728.1:24615-38346 GCA_000934455.1 Apostichopus parvimensis
TAACGTAAACAATTCTGCTTAACTACATAAATGCATTACTTCAAGTAACGCCAAGGAAATGATTGGAAACCTATCTGTTGCCAAGGTGTCGGCCATTCACTATAACCTTTCATGTAATGTCTAACATCGAGCGCTGATATTTTAGGTCAACCACTCCATTTCTTCCCATTCCAATAGGCCTATATGTTTCCCCTGCCTATCACGTCATGTTAACACAATTTACATAAAAGGTTTGTTCAAGATGTCGCATAAAGTGTAAAAAAATCGATTGTATTCAGTCATTTAATGTCAAGAAAACACCGGACGTTTCCTAACCTATAATCCCTGGAGGAAAAAGTCAAGGTATAAAAGATATTCAGCGTTAAAAATAGCACCTTTAACGGAAAAAGATCTGACAAACAGATTGAGAGAGATTTTTGTTTATAATTACGAATGATTTCGTTTGTGTGCATTTGCAACAGGTGATTCTACTAGAAACTGAATCTCAGTCATAAAGTGGTTATTACTTAAGAGTTTGATGTGTCAATACCAAATTTTACTTTCATAAAGAATAATGTAACTATTTCACTGTTATTAATTAACTTTAGAGGAAATAGCACCTGCAATTGTTGCAGAGCAACGGATGTTATCACTAATTGTTTAGCTGGTATAGGGCGGGTTAACGAAGTATCATACAAATGGGTTTTAGTTAAAGTAGTTGTTCTGTTGTTGCAGTAATAAGATTAATACAAAAAATTAACAACATAAAAAACTTTAACAATGCTCGTTTTTCACCCATGCTGTAGATGTATAAAGTTGTGCACTATTCGGTACAGAATAATGAAATCATTCCTTTCGCCATAAAAGAAAGTATATACATCCACATATATGCAGATAACAACCAGTCCAAACAGTAAGAACAATAACGGTTGGATTGTATTACCTTCATAGATGCAAATTCAATTTAGGTGTAGGTAGGTACATCTGTGTGTAGGAGTCAAATGTCCATATGTTAGGTTATGACTAATTGCATAACATTAACCTTACTTATTATCAGGCACAGGAAGCTTCATCGATGTTACACATGTTTTGTGTCTCTATACTAGCAACAAACTAGAAAGTATCTGTCAGTTACAAACTAGAATACAGTTAATGCTCAACCCTGCGCGTAGGGAAACGTAAAAAAAAACTGAAGCCGTCCAGATGCTTTAACTACAGTGCAACGAGACATTATACCTGTTATAAAACGTTAAACAGTAATCTCGGATTGCCAACATCCATATCTGCTTATTATCATTCCAGTTAATATAGACTGTGTCTGTCTTTCTCACTCGTAAATTGGATGTAATATTAACAGGAGGTGAGTTGTCTCATTACCTGATTATCGGTTGCCCGGTATACATGTTTGTCTTATCTGTGTTATAAATTACGTAAACAATAATGTAGTGTGTATAGACAATCGAACACATTCGTGCGTGTAACGAAACCATTGAGTCTAAAGCATGATAAAACTGTTCATTAAGTAATTATCATGTCGACATGTATATTATTATACCGTTTGTGAAATATGACGTCATACGACAAGATTATGACGTCAACCTTTAATAAGATCATGTGATCACTTGTAAACAGTATACTCAGGAGATCGTTCAGCACCCTTTAACCCGGATCATGTGTAGAGTATGTATTCTCTCTTTCAAAGGTACTCGTGATTTGACGCTTGATTTGACTTCGACATGATTATATGGTTACAGTCTCGATGTAGGTGGATTGGGGTTGAGAGTGGATCCAGTTGAGAAATGTCAAATCGATCATGTTTGGTATATGGTGTTTCAGCCTACATGACAAGATGTGTAACTTTTAGTCTTTTCTAAATTTAGTTTCCAGTGAGAAAGAAAGGATCGGTACAGAAAAAGTGAAGTAACGGTGTTTATGAATCAGTTTGATGATAATAACCCTATGTAGGTGTGGTGAAAGGGGGATAGAGGGCGATCCAGGGGTGGGGGGGGGGGCTACTACTCGAGTTCAGGAGGCAAGGGGAAATATAGATAAAGAAGAATGTATCTCCATTTACCAAATGAACTTACGAAAATAATTGAGGCTTCAAAAAGGTGATCCGGTGACATTTGTCCCCGACCCCCGACCTGGCTAATGATTCCACTGCCCCTATATGAACTATACAAATATAGTTATATACTATACCTATCACTCACGAGTCCCTCAGTTGAAGTTGGAAGAGGTGTCCAGACTTATATACCAGCACTCCCTTATGATATATATACACTTCGTGCTTCCATGGGGTTCAGAAAAGTATATCAAATTTCGAAACAAAATTTACAGAAAACACCAGACATCTTGTTTACTTAAAGGTACACCGTAAAGTCTAAACATGAATATGAAATGAACATTGGCAGAATATAATAATATGGTATCGACATGAGCTGGTCCTGGATGCAGTGCAGAATATTAGTATGACCATGTATGATCAGTATATGAGAACCTGTATATCGAGTTATATATTGAGCCAGGTTGTAAATTTGTGTCTCTCTGAAGCGGACATGCAATATTCACTCATCATCTTGTTTCAAACAAGCATTTGGTTGTTCCTTTTAATAACCGTTTAATATATGAATAAACATGAACAGAAAAAAACGGTGTCCCACAAAGTTAATGTAATAATGTGGTTTTGCGTTGTACAGTTTGTATATAGGGCTAATTGAATAATTCCCTGGCGAAACATTGATGGTAAGTGAGATATTATGTTTCCATGAAGGAACCTGCATGGTCTTTCTTTTCACGACCCAGTAAGATTCAAGGAGGGGGGGGGGGGGAGGGGGCGGCACCAAATGCCATACAAATGTATATAGCTATAACATACAACTTATAGCTAGTAAGTTACACATGAACTGCCACTATATATAGAGTTTGCTCATAGCA
The DNA here is from genome assembly GCA_000934455.1 of Apostichopus parvimensis. Taxonomy (NCBI): domain Eukaryota; kingdom Metazoa; phylum Echinodermata; class Holothuroidea; order Aspidochirotida; family Stichopodidae; genus Apostichopus; species Apostichopus parvimensis. The sequence goes on from KN882728.1 coordinate 27,532, forward strand.
AATACACGAAACCTCAAATAGGACGGCGAGAAATTCCCATCATTTAGTGAATGTTTTGTCTCTATGGGAGTATTTTACATAGTGTATTGCAGCTGGTGTGGTTTCTCAATTGCAGACGTGTGATAGTAACGTTAATCATATTAGCTGAATCGATGCATTCAGATTCTTTGATTTAGATACGAGGTATACATTTCTCTCGATCGATGTGAATTTTCTTCAACGCCATCTTGCGCGCACCAAGAGTAGGGAATAGACAACTGTTCACTTTTATCCTTAATAAGTCAAGTGACTTTAATTTGAAATCTAATTTCTTCTATGAGAGCACGAATTAGTGAAATATTTCATAATATGAACTATGTATCCGGATTGTATATATAAGCGTACAACAATACCTGAAATTACAAGAACACGTATGATCGTATCGCACTCTTGCCAACTCTGTTACAGATTATGTCCTGATTTGTAGTTTATTGTTGAATGTTATTGGTCAAACCGATGTCCTGACCTAAGCGTTTTAGTATTTGTCAATGACACGGTATACAAACGGGAGCACAATTGCCATTAAGAAGCAATTCTGGTGTCTATATAACACAACCATGTCCGCTGTAGTTGGAAACGTACAAATAAGAGCACTCAGGGATAATTAAAGATTCACTCACATATAGTCTTATATACTGCTATACACTTAACAATGCTGGTCGGTCGAATCGTTACACTAAACACTAAAGCTTAGTTGAGTTAGTGCAGGAAGAATTAACCAGGCTTTATAACTTCTAAAGCTTAATATGCATCAGTTTATACATACTTGCTATTCTGTCTTTACGTCACAGCTTACTATTATTCTGTTGTAAACAGCGTATAATATGCCGTTCACATTATGACGTCATACGAACAGACGGCCGTGGTCTTTGGCAATCACAAATACGGAGTACAACCCGGTTCTAATATAAACTCAGTTGAGGTCATTTATCCAGGCCAGAACGTATAAACATAGTTCGATCTCTTTCCGCCCATCCCGCCCCCCCCCCCCCGGCATCTACCCGCCCCCTCCATCCCGTCTAATATCATTCTTTGTACGTATTGTGTAGCTAGTAATATATGCTTATGCGATACTAATATCCCATAGCAATTCCATTCATTATGTATAGAAGAGGCGTTCCAACATTGGCTTAATAACTGACTGTCGTACAATAACATAAACTCATTGCGTGATGTTAACGTTTCCGCATCTTTCTTAACAATAAGAGAAAAGATAGGTTTTGATTGCGCAAGGCAGAACGTAAAGTTATATGAAGCAGTAGGTGAACTACAATGTTTACAGGAAGTGTGAACATTACTGATGACACCCCGGTTAGTTGAAGCATTGACTGTTGTTAATTCTTAAAGTGATTTACTTAGCGAGCATTATGAGAGTATGTACTTTCATGTATTACTCAGTCATTATATACTAACCCATTGAGTCTCTTGTCTTTAGTCGTATAGAGAAGTACTTTCACTTGTGTCGTTACAATGTGTCTTAGAAACTGTGCATTAAAGCACATTAGTCGAGAAGAAGGTCAGACTGTTTCACATATCATTGCTTTACTTGATAAGGAAACAATTACGCCCTTAGGTTACATTCTGGTACTTGTTGTACATATGTTCATCTGCAGTAGAATAAATAGGCTTATGTCTTTCAAATAGCAATGATAGTGTGGTAACCTATATTTACCACGAAAACATATGGTTAAAGTTCTTAACATTGTTCGAAGTTTTGTCATTCCTTAAAGGGGTACATGGTCTTCTTCAAATTTATAGAAAGACAATTGTACTCTATATAGAAAATTCACTGGAAGTTGAAAGTTAAAGTAAATATTTGACATTTTCACAAATACTTAAATGAAGATAATATCGGGGCGAAAGTTTGCGAATAAGCGAAAAACCAGATCGTTGCATAATTTGTATCATCATCTAGAAATTTTCATTATCCAATTTTACTCGTATAAAACTACTCTTTCATAAGATAGATATAAAACTACTCTTTCATAAGTTACTTGTGAGGCGTTAAAGTCATTCGTCATTTGTGTTGCTGCAGTCTTTATTTCTCAATATTTACTCATATACTTCAAATATACTCTAAGTCTAAAGTATAGTACTACATTGCGCATATATAATATATGTACGCGCAATACATTTCCAAACTGTAGTTGATGTACTTACATATAGGTGTATAGTACAGAGTGATGTACCATGCACAGCAACTTTGACGAAGGTTGTCATAAAGACATCATTTTAAAGGTAGCTGACAAATCTAATATCGTATGGAAAGTTAGCTAATTACAGAATATATGTGACGAAGTTCATATGACATATGACCTTGATTTACATTCATTATTAAAGTCCTGACACTTATCTTATAAGACTCCATCTCCATTTTGTGATTGTTAATAGCAGGTATATATGTAAACCGCACACAACTTGAAACACACATGTGTATTAATGATTCACGCTTCCGTCGGCTCCCTGTTGCTAATGGTATGTTGTTGTTTTTTTCTTCTTTTTATTTTAACAGTCATCCGTCATATAGATTTATAATTTGTTAGAGATATACATAAACATTTATTTGCAATAAGTCTTATCGGAAATGTTAATGTTACCTACAATGCACAGTGCAGAGATCCTTATCAGAAATTCGCATATATAAATGCGAGAGTAGCTACAGTATTTGCATTCAAGGGTATATGTAGTGTGCGTAAAGCAAGAATGAAAACTAATTTTAAGAGCCCTAAAGTATATGCTTGCATAAAAGCAAGTTAATAGCGGAAGTATAACAGGGCTATCTCCGTACGACTTTTCTTTGGTACTTACTTTATTTTATTTGAAATATCTTACATGCTCTAAAGTGTTTTTAAAGTTCGTAACGCGCAGTAGCTGATATATGTAACATTTCTAACGGCAACACGTACAGTAGTCTTTATCACGTGATCTTCACAGACTACAGACCAGTGCAAGAGGTCATTATACCTACATCGTCTGGTTCATTTCAATTTCAATTTCACTTTCAACTTATTTTCACAGTATAAATATAAAATATTTATACAAATGCGTAATACAATACAATATTAAAGCAATATACACAAAATATAAGTTCACACAAAATATAGGATATAAACTACAACAATTCATTTAAATTTTTTTCGATTGAATTAAGAAGTGTAGCTCTATTTTAAACAAAGGAATTCTTAAACAACTGTATTTTACTTTGGCAAACTATTCGGATTTCTGTTTGATTGCACGTTAAGACTCCTTATAGGAAGCATGCAAGGGGTGATTTTATTCATCATGAAGTGGCCATTGTTATAGATTCAGCTCTAGCAGAAGCTACAGTAACTCTCGTTGCAGCGTGTTTATTGTCTGTGATTGGCTTAGGTTGTTGTGCAGACTCGTACAGACTCATGCAGACTACGGTGGTGTATGTTATAAAGTGTGCTTGATTGCAGACTTATTTTGTTAGTGCCAATGGCGCGACGAATGTGGCGTTTGCTTATACTAAATTACTATCAATTTGTGTATACTTAATTATTATATCAATTTGAATCAATTTAAACATGCAAGATTATGTACTCGAGGATTATGTACTTGAATTGCTTTATGAACTTGGATGTATAACAACTACCCCCTGTCCCACCCCCCCCCCCCCACAACACTTAGTCAGTTATCGTAATGTCTCTTTTCATTTGCCGTAAAGATACAGACAACCACTTGGAGGTGAACTGTGTTGATAGGCATCGTGTTCAGATGCGAAATAAACTTATTGTGACCATTGGCAACTGGCAGGATGTTAATACATATGTTATTGACTGACCTGGTCTGTGTGCATGTTGTCAATTGTATTTCACTGGTTATGTCAATTAGGGAATCGGTAAAGAGGGAAGCCATTGACCTAGAGATTAATCCGTCATTCAATCCAAACGCCAACCCCTCTCCTACCCCTCACCAAAAAGATTTCCTAAAATCTATTCTTAGATTGAAACAAAATCAGCTCGAATTATAACACCCACTCCACTCCTACACACACACAAACATACGCACAAACGCACATCCTTCCTTTCACTTTCTCATAACGTTTTAAATGTTACAACTGGAAATTCATTTACAACAAAAATAACTAAATAAGTAAATAACTAAATAGGTTAATAAAGAATTAAAAAGAAAAGAAAAATATGTTTTACCCTGAACGTCATGGTTTAACATGAGAATTGACGATTGTCCAGCTAGGGCTCAATATTGTTATGAGATTTTAGTATCGAACAAATTCATCAAAGCCCAAACCTCAATAGTATTTTGCATGCTGCAGTTATGGAGGCATTTAGTATTAATTCATCTACTAGTAGGTTTTTGCTCTTGGTCAACAGTGTTACTAACCTACCGTACCATGTATAACTCAGAACAAGGTTGCCTCTGGTCACACTAAGACACTTCACTAGAGTATTTTGCCACCACGAGTTACTAGTAGCAGGACAAAATGTACAGCATGATAAACCTCCAACACGTTCGTTCCTTTCAAATACCAAATCACTGACCGCCATCCTAAACCTGCAATGTATCCTACACAGAAATCTTTACACATATGGAGTCGAGGATTATAGAAGTTCGATTAAGTTTAAATTTCAGCTCAGTGGACCTTTGAACAGTTACCTCGTGTATGAATCTAATTGCACTGAAACATGACTGTATATACCACACTTATGTAATTCTAGAAATGAAACGCAAGGAGCTGCATGCTTCACACGTTTAAGACCACGTATGTATCCTACCACTGACTTGTATGGAGCTTAGGCTGGTACCTACAGTATTCTATGATAGGAGATTTTCTTTTAGGAACAACAGAGAAATATATCTGTAATAGCAAACCTATAGAGGATAGTGTACTTGAGGCCTATACCATAGGCCTATCCCATATACCTCACTGCACGGATATGTAACTAAGATATGAAGAAATGAGTAAGAATACAGGCCTAGCCTATAGGCCTATCTCATTTGAACCAAAATGTGTACAAATGCTGTACAGCCTAGACATCGTATATAAAATAGCAAAATGTACCTGTAAACTGTGTCATCATCACAAAGGTTGTTTGTGCGTAGAAAGCTATAACTGGAAAGTTTTTCCTTGTACAAATTAAGCGACGTACTGTAGTCTACAACATCAATGTATATGTGTGTAACAGTGTGACCTATTACCCGAACAGGGATATAATTTGAGCTGTCTATATTAATATATAAACAGGTAAATAGGATGTGCAGGAAATGAAAGACGTTAGCTTATCACTTATATTTCCTTAGAATGACAAGTACTTGTGTATCTATAAGAGTTATCAATGTCGACAGCGATGACACGATTCCTGGGAACAATACTCCATTGTTCGTAAGTGTGAGGTACTAGTTTATTATTCAAAGTGGATTTTGGCACTTTCTGTTTGCTTAGTAGAATTATTATTTTGTAATAAATGGCGCTCGTTTGCAAGGGCATCAATAATGAATTCTGTTCTCATTTACAGCCGCCTATTGAAAGTTCTGAGCAAGTTTCATACAACATAAACAGAGTAATATGACTTGAAGTCGTTTGGATAGAAGACGATTTTATGAAGAAACAGGCATTGAATGTTTTTTTCATAGAACAAGTTTAATGACTTTCAAAAGAGGATCACAGGTGCAACAAAGCTTAAAAAGAAACGGTCTCACGGAAATGTTGGCCAAACCGGGAGCAAGAGGTTCAGGTTTATACTGCGTGTAAATATTTAACTATAATATTACTATATAAACCACAACTACTTGTAGATCAGGGGGGAAGCTCAGGATAGGGTGGGACCTGCTGTTTCCATGAGAGAGCATTCAAATAGCCGTGAACCATAGCAATTTCAGTGAGCGAGAGTAACAAACTTCACTATATCATTTGAATTAAATTTATTTGCGGTGTTTCTTTCTCTGCAGTATGGACTCGATAAAAACTTATTTTATCACATACCTCATATTAAGTATGTGTCTTTCCTATAGTGAGTACAAAAACCCTATTATGTTGGGTGGAGGTCAAAGGTCATAAATCAGCTTCTTGCATTCAGTTTACGTCATTACATGCCCAGATATAAGATCCAGACATTTGTCCCTGCTTGATATATCGTGTTTACAAGGTTTTCACCATTTGACCTCTGGTGACCTCAAATGACCTTCGACCTCCACCAAAAACATTTACTTTTGTTACTCAATATGCATGGGGCACCCACACGCCAATTATGAGATTCATCAAAGCTTCCCCTCATGAGATATCGTGTTGACAATGTTTTCAAAGTGTGATCTCTGGTGACCCCAAATGACCGTTGACCTCTTCCAAAAACAATAGGGTTCTCGTACTTAGTATGGGGCATCCACACGCCAAGTATCAGATTCACTACTGTTTCTCTTCTTGAGATATCGTGTTTGCAAGCAGCGTCGAATATACACATCACCACTCGCATAAATTCCGTTTGTCTTCGACAAGGAATCAACAACCAGGAAACTAATAAAGCCATTTACGTAAAAAACAATGGATTCGGGAATTCCTCAAACTGTGTAGGGTTGGTCATCAACGTAACATAGAGTAGCAACGCCTATCACAGATTTACTCCAAACAGAGACCATGGTTACTATACATACACTGGTACTATCGTATGTGCAAATTTCCCAACCAGTTGAAAGAGAACTTGAAGGAATGCGTTCTCGGCATGTTAGAGTAACTACTTTAGCCAACAATAAGGTGGAATTTTTATTTCACGTATTGTGTTTAGTGATAACGTCACCCTAAACAAGCGAAAAGATATACGCTGTCAAACTTTACCTGATTGAACATTAATCGTTTAATGTATGTGAATGTAAAACAAATTTCAGTGCTTATAGATTCTTTGGCTGCTGTTTTGTTGAGGGTTGTTATGCTAGTATAACTGACGTGATGAAGCAATGTTAATTACGTAACGAATGCAATACTATTCCACGATCCAAACTTGTTACGGTACTAATTACAACGATGCCTCTCCTAACCCAACCAATCATGAACATGTTACGGCGGGAAATTAACGTATCATAGATGACCTCAGCCAAAGCACTGTGACGTCATACTTAAGTACGAACGATACTCTACCGGATAGAGTCTACCCTAACAGTATACTGTCGGTCCAATTCCCAGAAAAATTCAAGTTGGTTGCGAACATAGCGCAACTGTTTAAATCCGAAATCTTACTAAAATACCCACTTGTATATTTCTGTTATTTATGTACCCGTACTAAACATAGCCTATTGTTGTTCTGTGAGGGGCATATATAAAGGTTTCGCAGAATCGGTGCATGCAGTGACGAAAAGCCTATGCTTGTAATTTTTCTTTCCTTCAATGGATTCAGCACATGAACGTACAAGTATAATTGAAGGACTTATAAACGGACATATGTGTGTATGATCTCGTAATCACACTGTATAGACGGTTTGTTGATAGAGTTTCGATAAGCCTGTTGTTCTCCCGCCATCCTGTAATAGCCTAATAGCTACTGTAGGCTATACTTCTACGTCAAGTCTTTGTACGGTCGAGTAATTAGTGTAATGTCCAAGAGCAATTTGTTTAAAAGCTGCAAAGAGCACCGAATTAGTTTTATTAACTGAGCTTAAAACAATATTATATTATACAGATCTTTATTTGGTAATATTCATAGGAGGACGTGAATATGTTTGAAGGCGGGGAGGAGGGAGACTTGGAAAGAAAATCAAGAGTCGAAAATATCCTTGAAAGTGGACTTAATAACCGAATTCTATATATATATAGAATATCCAAAATATTCTCAGATATAGAGATGTGTGTATTTTATCTCAGACCTTTTAGAAGTCTCATAGTGATGGACATGATGTGTGCCGTCACATTGCATGGTTGTAATATGAGATATGCTGTATGAAAGCTTGTGTGACGTTAAAGTGTAATACGCGGTAACAAGATACAGTTTCAACATTGTTACTCAATGCATGGACAACCCAGTTTTCACTCCAGCCGACCGGTTGAAAGCAGAATTGGATATCGAATTTTTTTATATATTAAACTTTCATCATATACACATATAATGATACTAACATGAATGAGGAAGTTTTTGCATGGCAAAGCACGATACACTCCGGTAATCTGCATGTTGAACTATCAAGATACTATTACACAGTAGCTGGTATATATATGGTAATATACTGTGTGATGTCTTGCACTGGACACAACAAGGATGAGGTCGTGACATTGTAGAATATTTTTTAAGAAAAAGTCGCCCAGGAAAGAACCTGGGCACGAAAACCAAACTACCGAACGACTGATCGGCCCTCAAACCCAGTCCCCTTGCATCGGGACTGTGACTGTGTGATCATCGTCGGGTGTGCACCACCATTCCCCTCGAAGGGAACAGATACTACACATGATCTTAGCCAAAAGGCCGAGAAGCGACGTTAAAATGGTCCACTGCACTGTTGAACTATCAGGATACAGACAGTACTGTGTTGTACAGTGCCGTATATACGAAGGACTGTACATTGTCTTCTACTGAATCTAACAATGGTGAGCCTGAGGTCGTGGGACAACAGAAGGGTTCACCTGGTCTAAATCTAATGCCTATAGACTCAATAATACAGTCTGTTCTGGTAATCTCCCTGCAGGATAAAGAGTATGATCTTTGAATAGCAGCAAGCAGCTTTTTAAAGGGGTACAACTGGAGCCAAAATCACGAAAAATACACCATGTTGGTACGCGCCAATTCATACCGTGTTCAAGTGGTAATAGCTTATCTTGGTACAGACTACGCCCGGTATTAGTGCATCGGTAGAATCCGAAAGTAATAAATGCTTAAACTCATTATTATCTGAAGTCAATGGACTCCTTTAAACATTGTTAAATTGGGGGTAATGCATTGCTGATCGGCAACGAACTAATATTTATGAGTTATACCCGGCGGATGGTGAAAACTGCGTGATGATCCTTTGTTTTTCTTTATAGGTTCTTCCAGGGTGTGCCTATTGCAGTACTACTTTTGTGTGACTTCGGTACACAATTTTACCAAACCTATACCGAGCTATTCCACCCCCCCCCCCCTTCAAAATAATAGCTCAAGATTAATGAGGAACCATGTTAATTTACTCCATTTGATGCTCAGCAATTCGTCGCACAGACACCTGTATAGTAGTATTATAATTACACTTAATAAGGAAATTGAGTAATTAAAATACTTCCGGTTTTACTGTACACATTCTTAACTGTACTTCACTATTCGATATAGATATTTGTTTATGGCATCGATAACCTGTAATGAATTACATTGTAATGGGAAATATCCTCTTCCGTTTGAGAGATACTTGCTATTTTATTGTTCCTAGCCACACAGTAAACACAGTACACACTACACTAGATAATGCACAGGTGATTCGGATTTACGAGGGAGATGTATACCCCCCCCCCCCCCTTGTCCATTTTCAATCACTCACCAAATAAATGAAAAAAATTAAAGTAGTTTTTGGCATAACTTTCCATGTAGACATATCACTAAATATCTACTTTATAGCGTATAAAGATGCCTCGGATCGCACCATTTCACGCCTAAAATATCATGCTCCCCTATATTAAACATTTCATATGAAAGACTAATTGACGAACCATGGAATAAATTAAATTTCAAATTTTCCATTTTTCCCCTTAGTCGTCAGTATTCTTTTAATCTCTTCTGTCCATTTCACTTTAACTATGATCTCATGTGGTTTGGCGTCTGACTGCTATTTGACCCTACATATTATGTGGTCGGTTTATATGTTGACCGCCTAACCCGAAAATGTCATAATACAATATAAACCCACACACACACGCACACACATACGTAGAGAGAAATTGCTATCCCTGTTCCTATGGCCGAGTCATATCCTGTTCTCGTTAATACACTTATAACGTTCAAATAGTATTTATTTTCTTTACAGAGTAGCAAAGGGGAAGAGTGAGGGGTGGAGGTAGACGGGAAGAAGACTGTTGAACATCTAAGTGCGCAGTGGGCAGTCTAAGAAGTAAGCTTGTCCAACGTTGACATAAAGGAGCCCCCTAGTGTTCGCAGAATCCCGGATGTTGAAGAGTTCCCGGTTAATTAATATGTCCATACCGTGATACGGTCATGCTACTACTGTACCACCACGACTTTACTAACCAGCAAGCATTAAACTATTTATCACCGAAGACATACCCATTTGATATCTCTCATTTTAAGCCGAAAGGGCATTTGGGGGGGGGGGGGGGGGGGTGCAGGGGGAGGGTATATTAAAAATATCTCTGTAAGATAGTCACATGGTAATTGGGTTTGTTGCTCCACCACTATATCGTCCACATGCGGAAAATATCATTGCAATGAGTTTGTATACGTTCCATATATTCATAGAAATATTAGTGACATAATCATAAGATCAAGGAGTGGCCTTTATCATATCTTCTCATCCCTACCCCTCCATGGGCCCCTACGTGGGACCTACTGTAGTTTGACCCCATCACCGATCGTCGAATCTCTATAGTCGTCACCGAATCAAGCACAGGTCCTGCGTGCACCTGTACCTGTCGAGTTCTCACAAGTGTCAATTCCCATGACATAAAAAAGTTACGTTGCTGTTATGGCCAACTAAAATTTACAGATATCGTAAACTGTACAAATAAAGGCTGATTTATTGCATACCCCAGCATCGTTGACTGCTTTACAAATCAAAGGAAAAAACACCCCAAGTAATTACATACTACAGTACACAGATTGGTACGTAGCATAT
>KN882728.1:46869-63891 GCA_000934455.1 Apostichopus parvimensis
CTGACATCCACAGGGGGTTCGTGGGGGATAAAGTTAGGGAAACCCTGTATTAGACGAAGAAATAGAAAACAAAATAAACAAAGGAAACATAGTCTCATGTAAAAACAGGTGTTCTCACCAGCCAAGCTGTGAACAACTTTTTGGCCTATATCAAGACGGTCTTGGCTTTCGGGCATTCCCAGAATATACGAGAAGTAGTTCAATATCGTTACACTGCTCGCAAGTACAAATACCGTCACCCATATACGGCCATACCCCAGTCGTTTATCCTTTTACCGGTGTACAAACTATGATGTGCTAAACGCCATTGAAAATCCATTAATTTGTTGTCTAGAATGTTACTGAAAGCCAGCATCCAGATGGTTTCCCATGGTAAAGTTTGGTTATCTCTAACAGCAGTAATATTGGCATCACTATAGTTCGAGAAGTTTATTAATATGTTTGCTACTGTTACTGGGCTAGATATCATTGTTGTCCAGGTAATGTAACCTCTTGATGAGACCATGCACTTGCGTAAAGTTATGAGGGTGGACATACGTCGGAATTTGGCCGCGTATTAGATCTGTGAAAAGACTCTACGGAGCTTGGTCAGATCAAAAAACGTGCAGGAATGAAAGAAATAGGCGGGTCTTTCATCAGCCCGGCGTGTACCGGTCTAATAAACAGAGCATCCACCCATCCAGCCATTTCAGAATATACTTACGAAGGGTATAAAACAAGGACGAAAGGTTCCACCGAGATTTGAACTCAGATCACTGGATTCAAAGTCCAGAGTGCTAACCATTACACCATGGAACCAATGATATATCACAGTTACACCAAGCAACGGGGAAAATGATGAGTAGGTGATTAATACGTTTCTATGATAGCTTGCATTAGTCCATCAAGTTGATGAAACCGAGCAAGGGACAGAAGTGTCCCTGGTCAAAGGGGTGGGTGGGAATGAATCAGCTAAAGTCAAGACGGGAAAGTCAATTGAAATGAAAGTTTAAAGGATTGATAAATTCGTTAACGGGAAGAATAATGTCCATGAATCCAGCCTTTAAATGTTTAGCCTGATTCTAGCATTTTATCCAAGTATAGCAAAGTCAGGACGGTACAAAAGATTTATAGCAGTCAAGAATTATTTTAACAATTATTTATCGCCTGGGTAAGGGACATTCCTTTGGGGAGGAAGGAAGGGGAAGATAAGTGGTTAAACTTCTCCATATCAGGTTCATGTTTCTCGAACAACTATTCCCACCAATATCTTGTCTGTATCTGACAATAAGACCCATCAATCGTTCTCAGATAAGATTGCCGGTTGTTTTTGACCTATTTTACTTATGTTTGTGGTTAAACTATTGTGTAATTATATTAAAATGCTTGCAAGGAGCAGCGGAGTTGGGAATTGTACCCTCCCCCCTTCCCCCCACACCTCCAAAGTTTTGAAAAACCTAAAAAGTTACCCTTTTCATAAATGTTAAGTGCCCCATTTCGTTAATGAGAATATACCCTTTATCCATTCCGTAACTAAAACGTGCCTTGCACTAACAAAAACTTTATCGTTACACTGTAAAGGTGACATAGGTTTTGTCTCTGGTAAGGGAAGGGGAAGGTGGAGGCAGGTCCCAGCCATAGAGGTCATTGGAATAATTCCGGTAGTATGTACGCAGAGAATCCGTGACGTCACAGCCATGTCCGTAATGCTTGACGTTTTGAGGGTCTGTGGTATATATTCAACTTGTAAATCAGATTTTCCTGTTTTTTTCTAGGTTACCTATGGTTAATATGAAAACCACTGTTAATATGAACCCCCCCCCCCCCGTCCCCCAAAATACCCTTCTTCCAGATGGAATCCTCCTCCGTCGTCACTGTTGCTTGCTTATTTTGTACGGCCTCCTACTCCGGGAGGCTTACCGCTGTTCGTATTGTCTCGCTACATCTCTCAATGCTCTTTGTGGACAGCAGCAGAGGGGTAGGGGGAGGGGAGGGGAGCGGGGTGGTATGCTTGTCATTAACATTAATTACTAGGTAGATGAAACATTTGTACCAATGAAATACTGCACAGTAAGAATAAGAGAGATCTTAGGGAGGGTGGATTATGAATTTAAATAAAATAAAAAAAATGCAAAGAAAAAAAATTTAACAATTTGCAATCAAGAATCCGGTTAATTAAAAATTTGAAAAATTTCAACCTTATATCAGCTCGTAATTAAAATTTTAAATGTTTGCTTTGATATTTCTTAATCATTTAACCCTAATTGACCCTCTATATCCAGACCGGGAAGTTTCGACAATACCACTCTCCTCTTTAATATCTGGACCTACATTGGTCACGTGACCCAACAGTTTCCAAGACAAACGAACATTAAAACAAACAAATACTTAATCAACTAATATATGTAAATACTTCTTTCTACTTATAACAATAGTCCACGTAAAGTATATTGTGTGAAAGTGTGTACAACAGATTAGTGTTTTAAAAAATATGTTTATAGGGCAAAAAGGTTAATACTAATTCTGGAAAAAAGGTAAAAAATTGCCTCTGTACTGTTACTTAAAAAAAAAAAGGTGTTACATACTTTGGGGTTCGCATGTTACTTAATAATACTTTACCTTATATACATAATACCTTATACTATAGTATACTTAATACTCACAAACAAACACATAATACACACAAAGACGAAAACCACATACAAACCATTGTCTAAAGAACAATACACAAAAACTGCTGAGTACATGACGTCATCTAGGTCCACTAATATTCCTACAATCTAGGTCTCGTTTACACTTCCGGTCTTTTAAATAGAGTGTCAAAGAAAAATATTAAAATTTATTAAAGGAAGAGGGACCCTCATATTTGGGACCACACTTCGTGGAAGGTGTGCGTGGCCACCGAGCTGCTCTTGGTCGTTCAAGCTTTTCTTGTGAAGGTTTACTGGCTGCTTCTGTAGCTGTGGGAGGCTCTAAGACTTGTGGAGTTTCTTGTCTAATTGCCGCCGTTTTCTGCGTTAGAGAAGAAATATTACAAGTAGTTTAAGCAGAATATAAAATCAAAACTCATTCAACTTTCAACTTTTGATGAATTTGTTAATCAAACTAGTGTCAATTTTTTTAATGATTCGAGATGTTTATAAATTAATGAAATAAAGTCGAATTTATCGTTCAAGGTGGAATATAATTTCATAGAGAGGTGAGCGGGGTATGAAAATATGCAACAAAAACAACTACATTAGCAGTTAAAGATATATTGAAGTAACTACAGCATTTATGATAATCATTAATTCATTATGATATTTTAAGGGCGTACATTATATTCTACGATTCCAATTGTCAGTCTTCAGTAACTTCTTTAACAGGAAATCGATCGGGATAGTGGGGGTTGAGGGGGAGGGGTGGGGGGGGGCAAGACAAAACTCGACCTTTCAGACCGGAAACTATAGCATGATTGCTTCTAGCCGACAGTTTAATTAACTTTACGAATATTTTTGCCTATTTTCAAAGAAACGAGGAATGACTCCTCTCCAGGCTCTCAGCCTAACCCCTAAAACTGCTTCCCTCTAACTTTAAATCCTACTTATCTTACCGGACGAGCAGATGCGGCTCTACTGATGGACGATCTGATAGTCTCGTCGATGTTGGCAAACTCTCCCTGATCATCTGGCATCGACAGGTTCCATCTCTTGAAGATTGCATTGATGGTTGCCTCCAACTCCTCCGTCGAGTTGGCGTATTTCGGCTCCTCTCCTTCCTCCATCTCCTCTTCGGACATCTCAGAGGTTTCGTCGATGTTGATTACCTCCTCCTGCCACTCTTCATTGTCCGGTTCCTCATCCTCTTGAAAGATTTCACGACAAACATCCTTCATCTCCTGGAACCGACTCTTTCTTCCAGAAAGTGGGGTCGGGGCAGGTGTAGAAGGTACAGGTGTTATGCTCTGTGAGATAAAGATAAATCAAAATTGTCCGATAGATCGGTGTTGAAAGACTGAAGAAATTATTGGGGAGAACAGAATTCGCGCCATGATGTCCCTGTTCCCACAGCAATTGAACCCATATGTCAGTAACAAAGTCCCCTTGTTATGAAGCCAAGATGAAAACATAAGTTCTCTCTTTCAATTTACGGGAATATCTGGATCAAGCAATATGAAACACGGTACGACTGCGCGGTAAGACCTACATGAATCTTCAGGATGCCCTCCAAGTCCATCTCCTCCCCAGCCTCCTTGTCCTTCCTCTTCTCCAGTTTGGATGGCAACATCCTCTCGACTTGTGTCTTTATCTGATCAAGCAGGTGTTCAGCCTCTTCTTCGCCGACGGCATTCCCACTCAAAGTCATGATGTCTCGGAGAAGTTGGATGTTATCTCTGTGATGATTGCAAGAAGTTCTGGCCAATCCTCGGGAGTTGGTGGCGCATGCGCAGTCTTGATCTACTGGAGTTTCAGGGTGACCGCGTCGGATAATGCGGGTAGCACATCGGGCATTGCCAGTTTCAGGTGCTACAACGAACAAAGAAAAGTAAATTAGAATTGGAATTATTCTCTGGACAACATAAATCGATTTTCATGAGGATAAATCCCATTAACCATTTTCTGATGCGCAACGTTTTTTATTTAAGGAGTTTCACTACAAAAAGGTTGTAACGTAAATTGATTAAAAGTTGTCTTGTTTGTGCCTACTTCAAGATGAATTAAATAGCAATTAATCCAATCATGTCCAGTATTAGTAACTGTTTTCCTTTGAGCCTCAAAATAAATTGCGTCACTTTAAGCGAACATGAGTCTTATCCTCTGTATTTTTAATAGACAAATGAAGATTCTCAATTAAATTGATTATATTTCACGTCCAATAAAATGAGAGCACAGATAATGCAAGTTCAAATGGACAGACAATATATTTCTTACCAGATGTATTGGCACGCCATTCCTCTCCTAGGTGGTCCGAGAGGTTGGTAGACGATGAGGAGGTACTAGATGGGCTTCGGCACTCAGTCTCTGATGCTTTGAAGGGCTGAACATCGGTCAGGCGCACAGTGGGTTTGGACTGTGAAAATAGAAACAGAACCATTTTATATATCTGTAGCACTGCCCCCTTTCAAAGATGGAAAGTAGTAAGCTGAAACCTTGGACCTTGCGCCCCCCCCCCCTCCCAAACGACTGTGCGTCCCCAGTGAAAGAAGTATTTTTTACAATACAGAAATGATTTGTCATAATATCATATTTGTACACAATTTTTTCTATGTTTGTGGAATTGTTTGACCCATATACACATCGGCCTATTGTTCCCAAATCATCCATCCATTGATTAATATTAACAAAGAGCCTCTTATAGGACTGAAAAATCACCCGCTCTATAAGAGGAAAGGTTAATATTATTTGCACATATACATGAACAGAAGAAGCGTAATAAATTCACTGTTAATTCACTGTTAATGTTACTCAGGTTCAGCTGCTAAATATTGCTGTAACTTTTCAAGAATACTTTCACTAGAGCTCCAATTAAGCTCAGACATCGAAGAGTTATGATTGCAATACGTCTCAGAAAGAGGAATATTGTTTGAGGGGAGTTTTGACCATTATTTGAATGCCTAGCATATTTAGGGCCTATGTTTATATGAGAAATGAGGGAGAGATATATAATTATATTCCAAAAATATAAGGTCATAGATCGAACAAATGATGACAAACATTTGTACCGATAACTTGTCCAAACAAAGCATTACTACACATTATGATATCATTTCATCAGTCCTGATTGAGTAGAACCAACACAAAAACATTTCACTACAAACCAATGATTATTTTCAACAATTTGCACTGGGTGCTACGAGATAAAAGGGCAACTTAATATGAGTATCATGTTGGCAATTTCATTTAACTTCTACATGTATAATATTGATATCAATCATTGCAATAGAAGCACTGTGGATTGAAAATGGCTCCGCGTTTCCCTAACTGGGTGTTAAGTTTAGAAGCTATGAATGATGTATGAATGTATATATGTATGTATGTGTGTATGTTGGCAATTGACTTGATTGAGAATTTGAGAACCAACATTAACTTAGCCGGGGTCGTGTTGGGAGAGGGTTGGGTGGCAGATGATATCAGACGAATAGGGATTTTAGTACGGGGGAGTTAGTTATGAATGACGTCACTACAGCAAACGATCATTATATTGCATTCTTTATGAAGGACGATCTTGATACAGAGTTGTTACTGCATTTACATCTGTAAAGGTAAACCCAAACCCATAGATGGTATGCAGTTGTTTTGAAGTGCATTACATAATAAAGCTTTGTCGGGTATAAATAGTGCCAGTGCAAAACAGATGTATCCCCCTACCCCACCCTTCCACCTCCCCAGTTCAGGGTTTAACTTGTAATAAGATGAATATCAAACGTATACGTTATAACTGATGTTGTAAGGTTGAGTTCCATGCTCTGTGATTACAACTGATCTGTACACAGCTAATATATTCTGATGGTTTTACTCACCAGTGCTCGGCGTTTTTGGCCAACCCACCGTTTAAAGTTGGCATATCGTCCGCTTGGGGCGGATGGAGTCACTGATGCGAAGTGGACTTTCGAAGAAACACAACCCATTTTGACGAATAACCTTCAGCTTTAGAGACACAGCGAGGAACGGAGTCAAGCGATAGCACAGTAATGTGTTGACAAAGTTTCTTGACTTTTAACCAGCGGATCAGTCCATTATTATGACGTTGGTGTTAATTTGAATAGATGCGTAAATCACGCGTACGCGCGTATATTTACATCAGAACTTCAACGTGTGGGTGCGTGTATTTGTGCGTATACGACCATGTATATATGCATATTCATGAAAATTATAACCTTAGCAACGGTAACGGCCGGAGATATAGTACTACTCCACACGCAGACAATGATTCTTAATACACAGTCACGTACCGTTATATTTGGCAACAGAGTGACACAACGGGTAGTGACGTCACGACTGGCGTACATACATCTCTATGCATCAGTAGCGTAGCCTATAGCCAGTGTACTCTCAATAACGATAACGATAACGATAACATATCATATTGTATGTGTATCAGTGTTTGTATACACTATGTTTGATTACAGATGGCGTCTTAAAAGAGTTCGTCACTAACATACTGGACATTCATATCCTATATATGCAACTCATCAACAGCAAACTGAATAAGCAAGAGGTATATAAAGAAATTCAGAAATATGACAGTTATTATTAAGAAGTCTCTCCCAGTTTAAGAACATACAATGCTGCTTCTTCCTGATCTAATCCATCCCCTTCTCTCCACCCCTCCCCCTACAAAAATACGGTCAGAGAAGTAAGAATCTTTGTTGACTTAACTAATTTTTAGTACAAAGAAATACAAAATAACCCTCCCTGAGAAGAAACTAAGAGAGAATATCCTATATACAAATCTAGATGTTTGCGATATCTCAATCAAAACGGCAGAATATCGGAAGTCACACAGCTGTTGCTACAGTACGTAAAATAATGTACATAATTTATGAACAATCTCTTCATATGAAGAAAATCTGGCAATATTGGCAATTTACATTTATAGGGTTATATCTCATATTGTATGTGGTCATTATCCCTTGCAAACAATGTCACGTGTGAAGAGAAACGTAGTTAATATATACAAAATAGCAGAGATAGCAGATAGCAGAGAATCATACTTGTTAGTAATTGTGCCAACGTACAAACATGTAAAAACAATGTTCTACTAGAAAACCAACGTTTTCCGACGAAACTAAAAAAGATCTTTCATTCAGTTTGATAGATTGATAGATATATAGATGGATGGACGGACGGATGGATATATATATATATATATATAATTGAAAACGTAATGAGTTGGAAAATCCAGAACAGTATAAAAACTTCCAGCCTCCATCGGGATTCGAACCCGGGCCTCCCGCTTTATATGCGGACACCCTAACCACTATATATGCTATGAACGCTGATTGTATGTCCAGAGGTTCGAAACCGATAAGGAAGGTAGTAATTCCATGGTAGACGTTTGTCACCTGTATCGAACAATACTAGTTATGTTTTGGTGACATATTTGCCTTACTCTAGAGATCAAACATGATGCGAACCAACTCGACATCATCTGTGATTCCTAAAGCCGGATCTTGAAAGAAATACTTTGAACAGACTTTGTTAATGAACTGGAGGTAAACGACAAAGGCAAATGAATATATATATAATTGAATTCGAAGTGAGTTGGAAATCCAGAACTGTAAAAAAACTTCCAGTCTCCACCGGGACTCGGACCCGGCCTCCTGCTTTATATGCAGACACCCCAACCACTAGGCTATGGACGCTGATTGTATGTCCAGAGGTTCGAAACCGGTAAGGAAGGTCGTAATTCCACTGTAGGCGTTTGTCACCTGTACCGAATAATACTAGTTCTGTTTTTGGTGACATATTTTGCCTTACTCTAGAGATCAAACATGATGCGAACCAACTCGAAATCCCTTTTGATTCCTAAAGCCGGATCTCGAAAGAGATACTTTGAACATACTTTATGTTAATGAATTGGAGGTAAACGAGTGAGTTGGAAAATCCAGAACAGTGAAAAAAGGTCCATACATATATATACATATACTACTTAATACTGAACAATACCGAACAATTCACAAAAACTGCTGGGTACATGACGTCATAATAGTAATAATTATAATAACAATAATAACGTCATCTATGTCCACTAATATTCCTACAATCCAAGGTCTCGTCTACACTTCCAGTCTTTCAAATAGAGGGTCAAAGAAAATAATTTAAATGTATTAAAAGAAGACGGACACTCATTTTCAAAGAACTCAAGACTGAAATTCTGTCTGAAGTCACCCCGTGAAAATTTAATACCAAGTTGGCTTTCTTTTAATAGCGCCATCATTCATCATTAGCGGAGCCTTTTGACAAAGTTAGTTTACTTGAATAGCGCCACCATTTACATTTTGGGGTCGTATTCCTCTCTTTTGGCGCTAAAGGTACCGCACCACAATTAGAGTAGTGTTCATCCGCTCGAAAGGTAAACATTGTCAGAGAAAAGAGGTAAAAGTACCTAAGGTAAAGCTTGTTTAAGCATGTTATCAGTTACTGTCATCATTTGTTCTGCCTTTATATGAAAGAGCATAATTTAAAGTACAGATGGTGGGAAAATAGGGAGGATCGAAGGTGATATAAACCATTGTATAAAATATTTAGTTAAATGATGTTTCTCCGAGCGGGCAGATGGAAGGGTGGGGGTTCAGTATACTAAACTTGCTTCTCTTCTAGCTCAAAATCTAAACGATCATGATATGGAAGTTTGCAAGTGGGCATATGATAGGCCAAGATCTCAGGTAAGACATTCAAGAAGTGGAAATTTGACAAAGATCCTTCTAGGAGTGAAACTTTTACATCACGAGTACAAAATCCCTATTGTATTAATCTGTAAGTGAAACATCTAGCCTACACGTCTCTATTTTCACCCACCGGTAAAAATATGTATTCCCTTTATCTCAAGAACAGATCTTTTCAGAGAGTTTGCAACGCAATGCGGAATGCTTTGTTGATGGGAAAGTTCTCTACTAAACTGAAGTTACACCGTATTGTTCTAATTGTTTAGTCGCAAGTGATAGTTTAAGTTAATTAACAAAACAGAGGAATTCTGCATGTGCTATGGCACAATATGAAGTAGATTGAAGCATATTATGGGACTTATTGATAATCAAAAAATAAAATTAATCAAACAAATTGATATAATTGAACGTCTGTCCTTCAATGTGATGGGCCTACATTCCTTTTTCTAGAAAAAGTTGTTCCACCATTCCTGACCGGTTCCTTTTGAATGTATGTATGTATTTGTATGTATTTTAGATCCTCCTGCAAGCAGGAACTCGCGAAGCCATCATTGGCTTATCAAAGCCGCAAGCTGACCGATGTCAGTCTCTTAGATTCATATTTAACGTCCATGAATATGAATTTTCAATTGTCAACAACTCTGTAACTAGACGACATACATTAATCTTGGAGTGACTCGAAATCGGGACCTTATGATTGAAAGGCACCGGCGTTCACCACTGAGCCAACTTTTCTTACAGAACAGAAGTCTAAGCCAAATAATCCATGGCCTTACAAGAGTTCTTGAAGCAGAAAAGGAAAGCATTGAATCAGCAAGAATTGGTAATGCCCCTTTCACACTTTCCCAGACAGTTTGGAACGATCCGTAGCGCAAGGCCATCCGGCAGCCTCCGTGACCGGAAAGGCGATGCTGCTAATCCAGAACGGGTTGTTACGGGTCATATGGGTCCAGTATGGGTTACTAAGGCGTTGTTACGGGTTGATATAAGGATTGTTACGGATAGCTTCCAGGGTCTACTCAGTATATGCAAGGATGACTTACTGATTGCTATACGGTTCTCTTAATTACGGTTTGATGCCAGTGGTTCCATTACCGCTTTCTAAGGGCAGTTACGTATTCCCTACGGGTTATTACGGCTTGGTACGGTCATATCAAAAGGACCTTCCACCCGATGCAGCCATTCATTCCACACCTTGCTTCATACAGTGAAGGACCTCTAGAAACCTCTCCAGAAGTAGATGCAGATCTGGATCCAGGCCTAGATTGAACGTTGGATCCAGCCTCTGATGACTCTGTAGCGGCTACTACGTGGCTCTTCCTCTCCCTCGTGGTGCACTCTTCTTTGATGGTATGATGAACTGCTGTGACGTAGAGATGTGCTCTGATCATTGGAGAAAGGCAGAATGATTGAATAGTTGAGCAAGCCTCAATACTAGACACAAGCATCGGGTGCCTCGATTCGTATAGCAACCCGTACCAAGCCGTATCAACCCGCCACAACACGTTTCGACCCATAGCAAGTTTATAATAATAATATTAAATTACACTTATATAGCGATTAATACAGCGTTTCAAAGCGTTTTACAAAGTAGGAAAGAGATAAAGGAAACCAAGGGCGGAAAAGAAACTAGGTATCAAACAGAAATGTTTTAAGTTGTCTCTTGAAAATACAAAGGGAGGGAGAGTCACGAACGTGAAATAGGAGTTTGTTCCAAAGAGAAGGCGCAGTGACAGAAAAGGCACGATCGCCATAACGAGTGCGGGTACGTGGACCAAGAGTTAATTGCAAATGCGCATGATTGGAAGAGCGAAGCGTAACTGTAGTTGACCGACGCAAAGGAGTAAGAAGGTCAGTGATATATTGAGGAGCAAGCCCGTTGATCGCTTTGTAGGTGAGAAGTAGGATCTTAAACTGGACGCGCTGCGAGATGGGAAGTCAATGCAATGAAAGGAGTACAGGAGTGAGGTGATCAAACTTTTTAGTGAGTGAGACTAGGCGCGCAGCAGCGTTCTGAATTCTCCGAAGGGGAGCTATAAACTGGCAAATTCACATACAAACTGTTTCAGTAATTCAAATAGGAGGAAACAGAAGCGTGAACCAGTCGTTCAGTTGAGCCTTGATCTATATAGATACCTCCTGAGTTTACCAATTTTGTAAATACCATACGCAGCTGAACGACAAGTATTCTGAATATGTTTTCGCATATCGAGTTTATCGTCGAGCAAGACACCAAGATCACGTGTATTTTCGGAAGGAGTTATGTGATTTGTACCAACAGTAAGGTCAGGTAGGTTACTCGAATCTCTAAGCTGGGAGGTGACGTGGATGACTTTGGTCTTTGAATCGTTAAGGAGTAAACTGTTGCAAGTGGACCATTGCTTAATGTCAGCGATACAATTGGAGAGACTGGTTGTATCAAGCCGTAGTGCGTACATACTAATACTTCACGCGATCTTTTTCTATATGTACCAATACGTACCAACCCGTAGTGGGTCCGTCACAGATCACGTGATCATGTTACTAAGAGTGCGCTAGGGTCCACTCATCTATTATTTAATAATAAGTTTTATCAATTAGTTTGTTGTACTGAGTGTGATCTTTAACTTTATTTTATTCTTACTTTTATTTACATTTCAGCTGATTACGGCAGATCAATCGTCAATGTTGTTGAAGAGCTTACTCTAGACAGCACTCTGAAATTAGCATCTCTGTTTGGTCGACCACCGACAGAAACTAATATGCTACGCCGGTTTTCTCTGACAGAGACACCAGGAAGCACTCTGATAAACTTCATGAAAACACGAAACATCATCAACATGTAGGATGTCACTAACCTACGAAAGGGTTTGAGTGTATATTCTTATTGCGTGGGGGGGGGGGGGTTGATTTTAAAAATGGGACTTACCCGATACTATCTCCACGGCCTAGCCAAATTCAGGCTAACGTATAAACTGTAAAACGTCAGCTATACTCGACATCGTTACTATTTAATATATTGATGAGGAAATCTGTTACATGATATGTATATTTAAACTAGTATACTTGTGTAAACATGGACATATATCGATAACATTGATCTTCAGAGATTTCATGTGATTTGATACAGACGGCCTGCCATAGTTTGCCAAGGAATTAATGTCTGACCAAGCTAAATATGTTTGACAACTTGTTCGGCAATGCCATCATAGGAAATGAAAGAATGCTTCAAATTACACGATTGTCAGAGTAAAACTTTGGCAATGCTGTATGTGCAACAACAAGAAGAGTAAGCTTTAATCTCATTCCATTCTGAATTATCACTTTTGAGGTGATATTAACCTTAATTGACGTAGATCCTGGAGGATGGGGGCGTATGCCCCAACATTTGACTAGGGGTGGCCCATGTTATCACCCCCCCCCCCCCTCTCAATGTTATGGATATGCGTGTGCCAGAAAGTATATTTTTCTCCACGTCAACAAAATGATGATTAATTAAACAAGTGTTCATCTAAAGTTAGTTTTAATATTTCAAACAAGGTTACACGATGAAGAGAATAGGAATGTTTCCACCAACATTTGACGGAGGGGGGGGGGGGTGACCCATGTAATCATCTCCTTCATGGTATAGATAGCCCCTAACAAATTTGATATCGTTAGATAGCTAAAACACGTAAATACTGTAATATATACGTGACTATGTAGCTATGACTGTGCCTTTAGCTAGGTAGACCGGTACTATCGTTGTCCTTGAGGGAAATAATATTTGGTAGGCTATTAACGGAAAGCCTAGCTCCGCTGCTTAAGGAGCTCCACTCAAAGAAACGATAAAAGAATTCTTTTGATTTCAAGATGATTTATTCTCTTCGTCTCATAATTAATGTACAATCAATAATATAATTACTTCAAGATACCGATTGGTATCAATCAATTTGATAAATTATATGGCCATAACAGACACCTTTGGTCTCTCATTGAAACATTGACTGAAGAGGCTAAATTTGTGTTGAGTTGTTACAAAGTTGGATAGTTTCATTTACACATCTCAAATATGAAAATTGTGTGTGGTATATGTGAGCAAATAGAGCAAAAAACCATCTCCAAGTTTCATAATTTTTCATTATTCAGTACCTCGGTTGTCTCAAATTTCTGGGTGGGGGGGGGGTAAAAATAAATCTACGTCACTGTTGAACTTTATCCGGATGTTTCTATTTGTACACGCGCAGCGTGGGAAGGGCCTTGCTATAGATACAACATGAGGAAACTTCGTTGTGAACTTTCAATAAACGGTGCAATGTGTATAGGGTATTGTGTTAAATATGCTGCATTGGAACAGCAGTGTGAAGTCAATTAACTTGTAGTCCTATAAGCTAAGTATCATCAGCATTAACCAAACTACTCAAATATTTACTTCCCATATTTAAGTGAGAACAATAGCGATCTTTGAACACAAATACAGTTTTATTTGAATACGAAATCATAATGTAGGCTCTCCCCGACACAGTCACAACAGCTATAGGTTCTTAGACAAGTTGTAGCCTAAAATTGGATGGAAATTACCAGAATTGATTGAGGAACCACTTCCACTCCCCCCCCCCCCTCCTCCTTCTCTTCCACATCTCCCTCCTTCTTTTGTTGTAAGCTCGAAACAATATCCTCATAAAATATTACAGAAAACTGTTTTTATTTTTCTATTAAATGAAGAAGACAGGGTTATCGAATTTGTTATCAATCTTGGTGACGCACATGGACTGTTGGACTTGAAGAAGTGTTTGATTAAGCAACCAGCTCGAGCTAAAACAATACCTTGTTAGTGTATGGCTAGTTCAAAGTGATAGATAACGCCAGTGTTGTCTTGAAATTAAGAATTAAAGCAGTACAGTATATATAAATGTATTTAAGGTTTCTCTTAAAAACCAGTGTAATCTGATCAGGGTTTACCATGTTCAATTTATTTATAGGGCGAAAAATTGTTCCCCAATGGGAATAGAAGTTAAGGATGATTCATATCAGAACGAAGCTCATACAGGAAGCTCAGCATCCTTTGCCTGCATGTGAACTGACACACACGATGAACCAATATTTGAACATATTTTCATCCACTCTCTTTACTCCTGTCTGAAATACCCCAATCTCACTCCCTCCCCCACCTATCCAAAATGCCTAAAGTACTCTGATGTGAAAACTCTCCTTATTTTGTCAGGTTTCTATTTTGAATGACAACGAAAAATAGTAGAGAATTCTCCAATAGTCCACTATCAGATTAGACTATGGAACCTTTGACCACACAAGTCGTCCGTAACTATATGAAAGATGCTATAACGTTATTCACCTTTTCCAGACTTAGGTTGGACTAGTTAGAGAGACAAATATGGTGGCCCAGTTACTCAATGGAAGTTAAATTGGGAAGAGGGTGAAAGATTATCTCGATGATCTGTAGACTTTACAGGCAGATCACTTGTATTAATATTAGGCCAAACCCCTTCCCTCCTCTCCCTCCAGTTTTGGAAATTCGATGTATTTATTAAAGTACATTATAGGCTACCATTCAAGATAACACTCAAATAGGTTCAATAAAAAAAAATGAAAATCTCACCGAACTGCTTTAAGTTCGATATTGAATCAAACATCACGCTATATGGTTTATATTTAAGAGGTCAAGGGTTAGTGGGCGTAAATTGTTTTATTCATTTGCTAGATACCAGCTCAGATCAAGCCTGTCCTCCTCTCTTACTACAGCATTCAACCCTCCATTACCTCTTTCGTGCTCCACTCTTCAGCGTTTATTATCTAATATTCAGTTGAGAATTTGTCTCATCCTCTGATCGAAGTCATAGTATTCAGTTGTCTTTTAGATTATCTCTAAGGGCTCTCTGTTTAAAATTTGGGTTATCACTTCACGCTTCGTAGACGTGACAGCGACTCAGCATAAAAACGTATCGAATTATATCAAGAACAAATTGATATTCAAGACCTTTCGAAGAATATTAGCTGTACCTCATCTGCACCTGTCTTACACAGACGTCTGTCATTGTAAGTAAAGTAAAACATTTATGAATTTTTGGTTTCGATGATAATCGTAACCTATGCACCCATGCAGGCGGAGAGTGTGTGTACGCTCGATGTGTGTGTGGGTGTGTGTGTGACGCCTCGCTTCACGATATCTCAAGAAGAGAAGCTTGGACCAATCTAATATTTGGTGTATACCAGTACCATATTGAGTAGAAGAACCTTATTGTTTTGTGGGGAGGTCAATGGTCATTTGGGGTCACCAGGGGCCAAATAGTGAAAACTTGTAAACACGATATCTCAAGGAGGTAAACTTGGACCAATCTCATATTTCGTGAGTAGGAGGACCACATTTAGGAGCAACAGCCTATAGTTTTTTTGGAGATCAATGGTCATTTGGGGTCACCAGGGGTCAAAGTGAGTAAACCTTGTAAACACGATATCTCAAGAAGAAAATCTTAGATCAATCTCGCATTTCGTGTGAAGGAGTACCACATTGAATTTAAGATGCCTATTGTCTTTGGTGGAGGTCCAAGTCCATTTGGAGTCACTGGAGGTCAAACTGTGAAAACCTTATAACACGTACGATAACTTAAGAAGGGAAGGCTGGACGAATCTCATATTTAGTATGTAGTTGGTACACGTTCAGTACAAGCTTTTGTTGAGGTCAAAAGTTAGTTGGAGTCACCAGACGCCAAATTGTTGAAACGTTGTTTTATAAGCTACCGTATCTCCCACATACCAGCCTATCAGATAACATGTGCGTTACGCCTCATACGAATGGAAGCCTATTGGCGATTGGAAATGAGCTTATGGGCATCCGTAGAATCTAAAACTGAAAATACGAACAAACTTGCATTGGCTTCAACGTGCCGCTCGGAAGCCTTATTTTGCGTGCGGAAAGGTGTACTTTTTAGTACAGCAGTTCTATTGGATGTTTTCCGTCGTATTTATTTCAGGTTGGATGTAGTTACGTTTAAACCAGGCAGCGTTCATGAAACTTAACAGTAGTTAGATTTTTTACTATGACCAATCTCAATGCGAAATAATTGTGTAAAACGGTTTTAGTTTGGCAGTGAGTTCACGAGCCTTTGTCTGCATCGGCTGTTGATCTCAATTTGTGAAGTCTCTTCCACCAGTTTCAGCATAGCTAGGCCTTAAAAGTAACGTTCGACTTTCATCACGTTTATGATTATGGGACAACTTGAACAAACCTGGCTAGGCCTGTGAGCAATTTTATGTTGTCTAGGCCAGCAACGGTTGGGTAGAATAGGGTTCGTTAACACAACAACGTGAATAATACCAGTCAGAATACTAATACACCTTAAGATGGCAAAACATCTCCTTAATTATTTATTAAGGCATTTTCCTACTGGCTATCAGTCATAATACGCAAAGTATCGAACAATTTAAGGAGTTTTGAGACAAGCATGCTGTTGTTGCTGCTAGGATTTTTGGAAGATAGATGCTCTTACAACCTCAGATTTTCATTGTTTCAAGTTCAATTTCATACTGCAAAGAAACATGACTTTCCAATGCGCAATTACGTAGCACCATGTATCTGCCTAACTGCCTAGCCTTTGTTCATAGAAAGTATTGATTTTGCAGATCTGTACTTTGAACAACAATCATAGGCCTACTGGCGAGTGAAATTTGGAGAGTAGAATTTTTAGCCACGGTTGCCAAAT
>KN882728.1:71243-82354 GCA_000934455.1 Apostichopus parvimensis
TTTTTTTTTTCATTTTTGTTTGTAGAGTGACATTTTTACCTTTGATAACCTCCTGAGGCACTCAAAGTCATTGATTGAGAAAGATGACTGTAGGAAACTACTTGACTACTTTAAAGTTCCAGCGAAGATATCAAAGAACATTATTGAGAGTTATGCACCCTTTTCATCTCTTGTGCACCACCTCAGAGAGGCAGGGAAGGTTTCTTCTGATGATATCAACTATTTAATGACGGCATGCTCTGACAAAGGAATAAGTAAATTGATGACAGTATTGAATGTCTACCAACAAGCTCAAGGTATGTTTATATCAGAGAGCTTTACAAGTTAAACATGTTAGGAATCAACAAACATGCAAACGCATCTATTCTTTGTGTGGGCAATGATGTAATATACCATTATATTAGCTTAACTTAATTAACCCATTGATGATAGGAGAAGGACCATCCATCAATACCATTTGATACAAATAATGTGATTAGTAAGTTGGCAAGAAATCCAATAACTGCAATGGCATGTAAAGTGCTTCAAGCCCAGTGAGAGAACCCAATTTGGATGTTCAGAAGTGTAATTATTCCACACTGCATGTTTCATGCAATGTCAAGGTCTTGCATTTTAGTCAAATCTTTGCATAAGACTGCAACTTATTATGGGATATACTCAAAAGTTTGACTTGGATATGTTCAGACAAGATTGATAAAATTTTGAAATTTGTAATTTAATATCCTTGATATATTAAAGGATCATTGAAGGGGCTTGACTTTGTTCAATTGCTCAGAAAGAAGGGCCAAAATCAACACCAAGGAAAGTGAAAGATTTGCAGTGTCACCTCAAATAACATGCTAAAGTTGAACCAAAATGTGAGCTCACTAAATTTGGTGAAAGTTTGTGACAATATTTTCTTGGAAGTTGTACAGCACAAATAATTAAGATACATTGAACTGTCTTTATTTACATATAACTAAATCTCTTGTGTGGAAGACAATCTTTAAACGTTTTTGCATCTTATATGTTTGTTTCAGTTTCAAAGTTTACCAAAAAAGTACTAAAAGATCAACTAAAGGCATTAGAATACAAAAGGCAGGAACTCTCTCAAAAAATAACTGAATCAGAAGATGAAAAACATCAGCTCACTGGAAGACTAAAGACAACAGAGGAGGAAAAACAACAATTAAAAGATACATTGACGGCAACAGAGGAGGAAAGACAACAATTGAGATATACATTGAAGACAACAGAGGAGGAAAGACAACAGCTGACTGGGAGACTAAAGACAACAGAGGAGGAAAGACAACAGCTGAAAGGAACATTAAAGACAACAGAAGAGGAAAGACAGCAATTCAAAGATGTATTGAAGGCAACAGAGGAGGAAAGAAAACAGCTGACTGATAGGCTTAAGATAATAGATGAGGAAAGACAACAATTGAAAGATACATTGACGGCAACAGAGGAGGAAAGACAACAATTGAAATATACGTTGAAGACAACAGAGGAGGAAAGACAACAGCTGACTGGGAGACTAAAGACAACAGAGGAGGAAAGACAACAATTCAAAGATACAGTGAAGGCAACGGAGGAGGAAAGACAACAATTCAAAGATACATTGATGGCAACAGAGGGAGAAAGACAACAGCTGAGAGGAACACTAAAGACAACAGAGGAGGAAAAACAACAATTGAAAGATACATTGAAGGCAACAGAGGAGGAAAGACAAAAGCTGACTGGGAGACTTAAGAAAACAGAGGAGGAAAGACAACAATACAAAGATACAGTGAAGGCAACGGAGGAGGAAAGACAACAATTCAAAGATACATTGAAGGCAACAGACAAAGACTTCAGACATACATTGAATACAGCTGAGAACAAACTGAAGACACTGATGGATGAGAAGGAAGAATTACTTCAGCAGCAGAAAGAGGTTAGACTTCACATAACATGTGATTATAGATATCTGATGACCAAGTTACCTGACTTGGGTCATGAGAAATGTATTTACTATGAATAAGATTACCATTCTGTTTGATCTGGTTGTGTTAAAGTAAATTTGTAGTTAACCATTTGCAAACACAACATGTATTTTCAGAAATTAGGGAATGTTTATGATGGCCAACAGTAGAGGTCCAATGAGAACATGTTAACAGCTCTTTGTCTCAAGAATTTTATACAAGTATGATATTTAGTTCATATGATGTACATTAACTCTTAACATATTAATATAGGTCAAAGGTCATTAGGGTTCAGTGAGGTCAATCAAAACATGTAAAGGTAAGACAATCAAGAAGTGGAAATTTAACAAAGATCCTTCTAGGCGTGAAACTTTTATATCACGAGTACAAGAACCCTATTGTATGTAAATCTTTAAGTGCTACTGCACCTACTGTAGCCTACACATCTCTCTCTTTTCCAACAGGTAAAAATATTTAATCCCTTTATCTAAATGCCAGATCTTTCAGAGAGTTTGCAATGCATGGTTGTATCCTTTGTTTATGTGGAAGTTCTGTACTAAACTGAAGTTACACCACATTGTTCTAATTGTTTAGTTACTAGTTACAGTATAGGTTAAATAGCAAAACTAAACAAGGAATTCTGCATGTGCTATGGCACAATATGTAGTAGATTGAAGCATATTATGGGACTTATTGACCATCAAATTATAAAATTAATCAAACAAATTGATATAATCGAACGTCTGTCCTTCAGTATGATAGGCCTACATTCCTCTTTCTAGAACAGTTATTCCACAATTCCTGGCCGTTCCCTCTGAAAGAGATCACAGTTCTCTGCACTATTTACTTTGAACATGTGACTTCTCTGAGCCAGGTAGTAATATTGCAATAGACACACCATCAAGTAAAGATCAAAACCTTATCAGTTCAGCCTGCCTGGAAATAACTGTGACAAAATTTGTCAACTTGGTAAATATGTTCCCTTCAGACATGACATACTTCACTGCTAGTATAAATTTTAATATCTGGCAAGTAATCACTGGGAGGTGCTTCCTTTTGTCTTTTTCACTGTATGACAGGAGCTGGAAGAGGCCAAATCAAGTCTGAGAGCTACCAAAGATGAACTTGTGAAGTCTCAACTGGAATATGCCAAAGAATCCATGGCCTTACAAGAGGTCTTGAAACAGACTAGGGAAGCCTTGAATCTACAAGAATTGGTAAAGCCCCTTTCACACTTTCCCAGATCGGGTGACAGTTTTGATTGATCCGTAGCGCAAGGCGATGATGCGTATGCAGGACGGGTTGATATGGGTCCAGTATGGGTGACTACAGCCCCTTAGTTGTTATGGGTTGATAAGGATTGTTACAGATATCTTCCCCGGTCTATCCCGTATATGAACAGAAAACTTAAGGTTCTAACACGGCTTTCTACGGGCTGTTTATCCATGCTAGGTTATTACAAAGCCGTCACAACACCATCAAACCCATAGCAAATTGTATCAGCCGTAGTGCATACGTACCAATACTTGGCGCGATCCGTTTCCATATGTACCAATACGTACCTATATTAGCACCAACAGATCACGTGATCACAGCTTACTAGGTCCACTATATAGGGTTGCTACATATTGTCTACGGGTTGCTACGGGTCCTCTACAGGGTATTTTATCTGTGGGTTAGACTCATATTTTTGTAAAGCAAGTTCAATTTTGTCAACGTATCCGAAGGCCGGATCGGTACGGGTTGCCACAGATAGCTAGGCAACATCCCGATTCATGGTAGATCAGACCCACGGATCATGTGCCGGATGTACCGATCAGGCAAGACCGGGCGCGCGATCTGGGAAAGTGTGAACTGTGCTCTAAAAGTATGATTAAGTTAAGTAAATGAATTATTACTATAGAACAGTGTGTATGTGTAGCCAGTATACCACCAGTAGACAAGAAGTTTGTGTTTATGAAGTTAGGGTCATATTGTGACTAAACTATTACTGCTTTGAATTTATGATAAAATATTCCACTGTTGAAGGTATTACAAGGTGACAACATAATCTTGAGCTTTAAAGAAAATAGTTCAATGAGTTTTAAAATGTTCTAAATTCATGCTCGATTTGAAAACATGCAGTGTGAAGTGAGTATGAGTACATTCACCTATGCTAAAATCATTTGGTTGTATCAGCTGAAGACATAACTGGTGTAACTTGACAGTTGATAGATAGGAAAACTGAGGTTCTTTTGGTTATTTATCATAGGCAGACTATGCAGTCAAGTTGGGTTGTGTGGGTGCGCACGGGTGTACTGTGTACATATGACACCCTAGATTGTAAACACAATATCTCAGGATCAGTTACCTCTGCAGTTGTCATATTTGGCATGTGGCTTTCCCACAATTAGTAAAAATAAGGTAAAAATAAAGGTTTCGGTGGAGGTGAAAAAGTCATTTGGGGTCAGCAGAGGGCAAAATATGAAAATCTCAACAAATCTCCAGAACCCGAGATCAAAGGAGTTCATATGCATTGTAGGATAGCCTTATGTAGTTTTTCTTCACAATTTGGTGTACGTCAAGAGTTCATTTAAGGTCACCAGGGGTAAAAATATCTTCAAAATAGGAAACATTGTTGGCTCTATTTTGTGGCTTCCTTATAATGAATACAAGAACCTTATTGCTTGTGGTGGAGGTCAAAGGTCAATTGGGGTCATCAAAGATCATATTCTTTAAAGCCTTATACAAAAACCTTTTAAACATGATATATCAAAATGTGTTACATAACATAGCTCATATCTGGCATGGGTCTTGTTTATAGTGAGTACAAGAACCCTTTTATTTTGGGTGGAGGTCAAGGCAAGTAACCGCTGGGAGGCGTTTCCCTCTGGTCTAAAGTTTCAGTTCATCAAATAAGATATCTTTTCTACGTATTTATTTGCAGGCTTCATATGCATCTGTGAAGGCGGAAGAAACCCTACTTGAAGAATATGAAACTCCAGACATATCACAGGAATCGACTTTGGCAGGTAGGATCAACATGAAAAGATAATTACTGCTGCTCAATGTAAATATCAAGCAGGCAGTACAATAATTCCATATATCAGTCTGTCTGTTTTTATATAGTCCTACCTGCAGATCTTCAAAGCTGTCAGGGGAGATGTAGGAAGAAGGGACAGAGGGGGTGGGGGGGGGTGGGCCTTAAGTCGATTTAATTAGTGTAGATGCATTGTCAAACTGTCAATCATATTGAGATATTGAAAGTCAAGTGAGCTGTACACAGGTGTAAATAAATCAAGGGGTATCATAGAAACAAGTTAAATCTTTTTTAAATAGATAGTCCGGGAATTAATTGATTTGTGACATTACATGCCAATGCGGATTTGATATGGGACTGACTGTACAAGATGCGTAGTCTTCCTTGTTAATCATTTCCTGGTTCTTCTTTCTCACCTGAAGCAATACACTGTCACTAATTTAGCTTAGTCCTTTAATAACCAAACTGCTATGAAACTTCAAATGTTGCACTACTCCTCTGGTAGTCGTGTGATCACTATCGAATAAATACAAAATATCACATCTAGGTATCTGTTGTTTAACTGAAACAAAGTTATAGCAATTAAACTAAGGTCACTTGGGAGTCGATCATAGACATATTAAGGAAGGCTAGACCACTTCAATATGTCAATTAGGAGATGTTTAAAAAATAAACATAACAACCATGGAGGGTCATGTGATGTGCTCCATGGTAACATTTCAATCTGGTATCATATTTATTGTATAAATGTATCCCTTCTACAACTAATGTCAACATCAGATAACTGCCACAGTCCTGAGAAAAACATGAGAAACCTAGAATTTTAGCTAAGTGATGCACATACCGATGTTTACTGCAATTTTTCAATTGCTAAGATGCTATTTCCTTTAAAAAGATTGAACTGCAGATGAAACACAGTGCAGCATATCAGGCCTGTATGTGTACAGTGTACATTGACGTAGGAAGCAGACGACAGGATTCACCGTTCCTTAGCAACACAAGCCTAATTGCCTTACATGCACTAACAAGCACAGATCAAGCATTTTCTGATATGAGAAAATAAATTTCAACATTGTCATCGTCCAAAACTAAAGTAATTAATATCAAAAGTACAGTAAATCCCTGTTTAAGGTGCGTTCTGTTGGATACGAAACTCTGACAATTTCGAAATGACAAAGTGTTAAATAAACATACATGGTTAGTAGTGTCAGGGGCACATCACAAGACCCTGATGGTTGGTATGTTTTCTGAGTGTAAAGTGTGTCGTATAGATTTATATACATATCGCCGGGGATAAAAAACAAATAACATAAGGCATATCAACACCTGCAATGTCTTTCTTGTGAAATATTGTAGAAAATAAAAGTCTCATCTAATTCCTCTTTATAATGTTTCTACTTTTTCTGTCATCACACCCTCCTAAAAGCTGAAGAGTATATTTATGATTTGGAAATCAATTTTCATCTAAAAAGGTGACAGTTAAAGTTGCTATGATAACACAGATGCTTGTTGTGTAGATGAGGAGTTACATCAACAGTACTTCAAAAAGGAATTTATTCATATTCCACATTGATTATATCTTCTTCTGCTATTGAACTGATTTTAAAGAAATGTACTTTGTTGTTATAGATTAATGCGATACAAAGCAATCTAATAATCAAATGAATAATTAGAAAATGTGATCTCATGCATTATTTAATAATCATTTTTATCAATTGTTTTGTTGTGCTAAGTGTTATCTTTAACTATATTTTATTCTTACTTTTATTTACATTTCAGCTGATTACGGCAGATTAATGGTCAATGTTGCCGACAATCTTACTCTAGACAGCACTCTGAAGTTAGCAATTCTGTTTGGTCTACCACCGGCAGAAACTGATATGCTACGCCGGGTTTCTCTGATAGAGACACCAGGAATCACTCTGATTAACTTCATGAAAACACGAAACATCATCAACATGTACGATGTCACTAACCTACAAAAGGGTTTGGTTTATATTCAGCTAATTCAAACAAATGAGAACCTTTTAGCCCCATATCAGTCTAAAGTTGACCCATTTCAGTTTGAAGAAAACCAATCACCAGAACTGCTTGACTGGCCAGGTAAGAACAAATGGAAGGATGCAATCAGAATACATAAAACAAAAATAGTACAGTAATAATAAAAATAA
Source organism: Apostichopus parvimensis (assembly GCA_000934455.1). NCBI lineage: Eukaryota > Metazoa > Echinodermata > Holothuroidea > Aspidochirotida > Stichopodidae > Apostichopus > Apostichopus parvimensis. The sequence continues at coordinate 78,377 of KN882728.1, forward strand.
TAATAAACGAGTACTTATATAGCGCGTTCATCAGCAACGCTGCTGGAAGCGCTTTACAGGAATTGAAACAATTAATACACAGTAAACATTTAAAATACAGAAAACATTCAAAAGCAAATAGTACAAAAATATCGCCTATTATACAAATAATGAATGGTTATGAGTGCAATAGTGCAAATATTTCATGAGTTGAAAGTTGGAATGTTCCATTCAACGAGACGCAGCCGAGTTGAATGGAACAAATTACATCTTTCAACCCTTTATTATTTGTTTTATACAACACCTTCAAATTTGGATATATTTGGATGTAAAATGCACTCATGCAACAGATTGTTCTTTTACCATTGAAAAAAGTGCTATCCAAAAAGTATATTGCAGGAAGAAAACTGCTCATGTTACATCATCGAAACTACAATGCATTTTTGTATTCTGGTTTTCTATATCAAAGCATTAGTTACTGGTGATTTTGTTTCTATTATTCTATTCTTAGTTGAAAATGTCAAATTTGTCCCTGATGATGGATCAACTCCATCACAAGCTTCTGATGAAACAGAGGAAGATTATGACCATAGTAAGGAGAGTTTGATGGAGAGAACAGAGAGAGAAGAACTACCAAAACAAAGAAAAGATTCACAAATACTTGAAATGAGGCACCATCACTCATACATTGAACATATGATAAAGTGTGAAGGTGGAACCATTAGCGTCATGGGGGTACATCTGACTATTCCTGAAGACGCTTTATCCTGTGAAGGTGTAATTTCTGTTAAAGTGATTTATGATCCTGACAAGCACCTCCCTGGAAGTGCTCATAGAGGCAGAATGACACCCCTGATAAAACTAGAGCCAGAAGGACTCGCCCTCAACAAGCCAGCCCAGCTGACTATTCCTCACTCGGCTATTATCCCTGAGCCAGATCGACATGATGTTATTATCTTCACTGGTCTGAAAGATGAAGAAAATTTACAAGAAGGTAAAAATGGTGACCAAAGAGCAGTTCAAATGCTTTTGATGTAAGGAGAAGTAAATTGAGTTAAATTCTGAGAATCCATACGGTAAAATATATCTAATTTATAAGCTCTTCATATTTACTGTATTTCAGATTACCAAGTTAAATATATATATATAATATTACTTATTATAGGTGAAATCACTTGGACTGAAGAGAAATCTGTTGATTGGAAGCTAGAACCGGAGAAGATCAGTCTTGATATTAACACCCTGAGCTACGTCTTTGTTAATTTAGTCAGCCAAGAAACAGAACAGAAGCATATATTCCGTATTGTTCCATTTATTGACGGGATACTGGATGCCAAAGATGATGTCTTAATAACTGTTTGTTTCTGTAAGGACAGTGATGAAGAGTACAAGGTGAGGATAATCTCCTGTTACCATGGTGATATGTGTAGCAGTTTGAGGTGAATTCTGCCTTGTGCTGTGATCTGTAGGTTGGATACTGGGAATCTTGCTTTCTTTCATGATTTGTAAAAAGAATTTTATTATGTTGAACTGGCAAATTATGAACTGATTGGTTAAAGTAGTATTTGTGTGACATATTTATTGGTTTATTATAGCTTATCAAAAAAAAAACACTGTTACATTTGAAATACCAGACATTTACACTTAATTTGCAACAATGATTTAGAGGATCGGATGAAAACAAGCAACATAAATTGATAATTTTAATAAATTAAGGGAACAAAAGCTGCTGTTACATGCTATAGCAATATTGATGGAGAAGAGTGAAGCACAACAAATTGCATAATTGACTCTGCTTTTTTTTCAATTACTTATCCATGTTCTTTTGTTTTAGATGTTGTTAGAGGACCACCAGTCCAAACTGAGTCTAGGAAACTATACAACATTTCAAGTTACCCGGACATTGAATGACGGCAGAGATGATGCCTCCTACATTGATCTGATGATGTCATCGCCCGGTGATAGTTACCATCTGATGAAGGAAGAATCAAGAAAGGTTTGTAATCTCCAATGCTTTTCAAATTTGTCTTCTAACATTACATGTAAGACTTGCAGTTAAGGATTGGTTACCTAAAGTGGATCGAAATGTTGCAGTGGTTAGAATGTCAGCCCTACAACTACCTCTTTTTGGTTAAAAATACCCAACAATGACCAGAATCTATGCAAACTTCTGGTGGGCAGTGTTGTTTAGCAGAATCTTTTGAGGGTTGGTTTTTTCGGTTCATGAATTAAGTATTGAAGTTTGGTCCTACATTCTTTCACATGGTTTCATAAAAAGCTTCACTTACCATGGCTGCACTTTTGTGATCATGAATGGGGGTGTCTTTAATTCGTTTTTTTAATGTATTTTTAGGTAGTGTTCATGTGCTGTGGCAAATTTGCAGTTGCGGGAGTGGGTTGTTGATTAGGTGGCTGTCCTGTGAGCAGGAATGAGTGAGACAATTACATGCCTTTTTCAGTAATTCTCTGAACACTCATCAAAAACAGAAGGATTAATATAAGCCGATATACATCTACAATCCCATTAACATCTAGGGCTCAACTTTATTTCTGTAGGGTTGTTACCGCATGGGACAAAATTAACCTAAATATCAGGAATGAGTGAGACAATTACATGCCTTCCCAGTTATTCTCTGAACACTCATCAAAAACAGAAGGATTGATATAAGCCGGTATACATCTACAATCACAGGAACATCTAGGGTTCGACTTTATTTCTGTAGGGTTTCTACCACATGGGACAACATTAACCTTAATGTTGTTATCGAATTCTTTGATACAATAACCAGGTTTACCTTAGTTCTTTTATATTTATGTGGAATTGTTTCTTTAAGTACATATCAAGTATTCTCATCCTCAGTATAATTTATCTTCAATATCTTTTATCCATTAGCATGTAGACATTGATCACCTCTGTGCTGCCAGTAAAGTCTCTCATCAGTTCAGACTTAAAAGAAACAACAATGGAGACACTGACATGGTTGATGTGAGGTTAAAAGTATCACAACATGAAAAGAACCAGATAGCCCTCATCCTCCAATCAAAGGTGAGTTATGTCTGCTGATTGTCTTCCAGCTGTTTGTGTTCTCACATGACTCTTCATTACATAATAAACAGCGGCGTCTTCTCTCTTCTCACCATTGCTTTGCTTAGTAATGTCCTGTCTGTTGGAAGTCTTGCAACTGTTTTCAGGCTCACTGAATAATGTCAGTGCTGTGACTGAATTATAGTTATTTGTTGGCATGTTAGGAGTGTTAGCTCAGTGGTTTAGGCCGGTGCCTTGCAATCATAAGGTCCCGAGTTCGAGTCACTCCGAGATTAATGTATGTCGTGCAGTTACAAAGTTGTTGAAAATTCATAATCATGGATGTTAAATAAGAATCTAAGAGACTGACTTTGGTCAGCTTGCGGCTTTTATGAGCCAATGATGGCTTCTTCGCTAGTTCCTGCTTGCAGGAGGATCTAAAATACATACATACATGTTCTCTCATGGATCCTTTTCATAGTGGATGACAATTAAATTTAATTGAATTATATTTGTCTGTTATTCTGTAATTAATGAGTAACTCAAACGCAGTGAATTGCTACAAAAGGTACATATCACCTGTGTTTTATTCAATGCACAGCACAGTTTTTTGAAACTTTGTTTTGTGGGTATCTTGGGTACAAATTAAATACTCCATCAATGATAGGTATGTTGTCATCATGATTACTTTCCTTGGGATTTCACACATTTATTATGTTTGTCCCATGTCTTTTTCAGCCCAATCTAAATTACATTTCTACTTTAAACCTAATCATTCACGAGGATGTGATAGATAGTCTGCACTATTGTATTATAAACATTCTTACATGTAAAATTTCATTGGTCATATATTTTTTGGTCACATTTTGTTTTCTTCAGGTGAAAAACATTCTCTTATCTCCAGAAAGCCAGGAAATTCTTTTTAGAGAACTACATCCAGGTGAGTTTTTAATTGGAATTTGAACAAATGGTTG
>KN882728.1:111246-133353 GCA_000934455.1 Apostichopus parvimensis
AATCGGAAAATTTTCGAGTAAACAAAGTTTCAAACGCCGAAAAGGGTAAATTCATTCTCAATTTTCGACTTGAAAAATCAAGTTTTAAACTGGCAGATTGGTTGATACATGTTCTAGAGAACATTTTTTGATGGATCCCAAAAATATAGGACTTTGAAATTTTCGTGTCATGGCCACTTTAATGATTTCCAAGGTAAGCTGTGAACCGTTTTCGTCTTTTAAGATAAGTACTCTCACATTTTATTTTATCAAATCATTGCTTCTACATTGAGAAAATGAGGCAATGGTCATCTTTCCACACAAAATAATAGGTGTTATACTCATGCATTTTTTTTTATGTGGTTCTATACTTCTAATATTTCTGACTAAGAGAGTGAGATAAGAAAAAAGCTTTTCAGAATTTCACTGGCATTCAGAAAGGAAATTAAATACTTTTTTTCTTGGTATATAACCTATCCACAATTAGAAGGAACATCAAAAACCCACATGAATAGAAAATATAAACAATGAGGGTAGCAAAGTTGAGTCACAAATATGGAATATATTAACCCAAACATGGATTGAACTTTTTCATCTTAAGAACTCGTTCTGGTGAGTTGAGAGTATCAATACACAAAATGAAAATTACCTGATCAGCTGAAGCAAGTTCAAGGACTTGTTTGGTAGACCTCTGTAACAAAATGGCATCATATTTGGAAATGGAAACTGGGCTTGACACCAAGTCTTTAACTGACTGCAGAAATTGGTCTGATTTTTCTTCTTGTTCAAGCATACAAAGAATAGCAAACTGACGTCCCTCTTTGGTTTTCTGCAGGTGTTTGATGATGATGTCTGCTGCTGACTTGTCGAGTCCACATGCAAAGCGATAGACATATTGGAGGTCAAGCGGGTTGATACTGTTCAAGGTTTCTTTCACATTGATAGATGACGCTGCTGAAGACGTTCCTGTAATCCAAGCAGACAGATTATACGCCGGTGATTTAATGTATAGTTTACTGCAGACATGTCATGGTGATGACACATTACAATAGTGGCATTGTTCCATTGTCTTATTTGTAGTATCAACTCTTCCTCTAATTTAAGAAGTAATCATTGTATACATATTTATATGTAAAACGTTCATTCACATGTTATATTAATGTTTTAAGAAGGTCAATTGTTCTAACAGGCAAAGCTAATAGTGTCCATCAATAAGGAAATGCCTGAGTTGTATTACTGATATACATCGATATGTTCTAGTTAGTGTACTTCAATGGTCCTTTCATGTCAGTGAAACAGAGAGCAATCTGTGAAGACTTTTAAACATGATATCTGTGAAGAATGGAATCATCAGATGTAAGAAGATGCAGCTCATTGCATGTCATTTAAACATGAACGCTTTTTTTCATTCCAAGTCAAGATTTAATTTTGTCATGTTTAAAACAGTACACTGATTATTTATGAGGTGTCATTGACATTCAGCTTCATAGCCTAGTGTTAGTCATTCATGCTGTCAAAATTACTTCAGTCTTGATATATCATTTCATTCAAAGTAATGAGTGTGCTCTGTTTAGGAACTTTTTGGCCTTTAGATTTTCACAATGCCACTGAAGTAATTAAATAATATTTAACACTGTCTTTTCCTTGATTCCACAGTCCAACAAACTTGCAAACTTCATTAAAAGTGGATTGGAGAGCAAAACACTCCTATTCCTACAATAACTTGGCTGATAGTGTGATTGATTGTACAGATATTATAAACACTAGTACTGTAGCATTATTAGCGGTATATTGTATACATTATTTTTTGTTATTTGAGAGTAACATTCAAATTTGGAGTGGTATGGCCTGAACAAGTTATTACAATGTAAAAAGTAATTGTAATTTGCATATGTATTTTACTATTGACCTCAGGTCAGTTAGCAAAGTACATCAATGTTAATGCTCTATAATTCTACTCTGCAAGAATTGTTAAATTGTTGACAAATACTTCCCAGCATATTGTCCTCGCAATTTTGAACATACTTTGAAAACAATTACAGGAAAATGAGAGAATGTGCAGATGATATATGTTATAGATTATTAAACTTCTGATGCCATAAAACAATGGATTCTGGTTTGTCTGATGTTTTCATTTCTAATAACTCTAATAATTTATATCTTTGTGATACAAAATGTGATGAGGTTTAGATATTGATTTGCATAGTTTTGATCTTTACCTCTGTAAATTTGCTGAGCAATAAACTTTAGCCACAGAAAAGGCATTTACACAATATTTGGGGATAGGATTATTAAACTGACGAGAACAAGTAGCAAAAATCTAGTTAGACTGAATAACGTGAATCATAGAATTCCTTTGTCTGAAGTCATTAGTTTTTAGTCTTAGTTTTACATTTTTAGGTTGCAGTATTTCTTACCTAGCTAGTGTTTTTTGATGCATGTAAAACTAAAAGTATTTTATATGATTATACATTTACAGCAATATGAAAACTCACGTCCATCTTATTACCCATATACATGTGTACAAATAATTGTGTAAGTCTAGTGTAGTGAGCTTCTTACCACATTGCCTTTATCTTCCTGAAGGTATCTCTACATTAAGGATCTCTTGTCTTCAAATACAAAAAAACATCAAAATTACAAGATCCCAAGGGCACTATGGTTCCTTGCTTGTAAGGAATATTTACAAGGTAGCAGCACTGTCCTAAAATTGTTATGTGGTCTGATGAACACACAATATTATTGCCAAAATATCTCAAATCAACCCTTGATTCTTTTGAGAACCTGTTGAGGACCAGGTGACTGATATGAGCAAGAGTTGACTTTGTTTACAGAACTCACAGAATCATCCTAAATGTACTTATTACGAATTGTAACAAAACCAAAGGAACCTTCATCTCTAATAACTTCGCACAAAGGTTGCAGAGAAGTCAACTTATGGTTCAAGTTAGATCGGAATATGGCCACGAAATTCAATTAATCAACTTGAAAGAAACTAATACAGGTCACTGGAGGCCAACCTGAGGTCAAAGGTTACCCAAATCCAGGTCATTGTAGTTTGACACGCTGATTCCAAAAAGCAACATGAAAAGTATGTACTACCATCCTAACTGTAGTTATTAAAACAAAAACATGACCTCTGATACCTTCTCACACGAATGTCGCACTGGGGTCAACCATGGACAATTTTGATCGGAAGGTACCTTTGAGATCCGATTATGTCCACGAAAATTCAAACAACAAAAGAAACTAATAAAGGTCACCGGTGGTCAACCTGAGGACAAATGTCACCTAGATGCGGGTCGACTACTGGATTGCAATAGCGTAACTCCCAACCTTGACGGACATTTTTTTCTCAAGCTATTGCAACTTACTAGTTTTTGAACACTAATTGACCTTTGTCGACCTTCGATCACATGACCGTTATGTTTTGAAACAATTCCTTACCCCATTCAGAACTACTCCCAAAATATCAACCATGTCAGACCCTGTCAATGGGAGTTATTAGTGTTTTCAATATTTGGTTTTTGACCTCTAACTGACCTTTGGTGACCTTCACAGGCACCAAAAACAATAGGGCACACCTCACTATGGCGGATCTATATACCAAGTTTGAGTTAAGTCAAAATTTCCCTTGTTGAGTGTACCCAAGCAAGTGTCACAGACGCACACACAGACACACACTCCCACACTCACATACACACGCCAACCTGACTACAAGGGTTCCTTTTGCTAAAGCAAGGAACCAAAAATGATCCAAATCCGAATCTTTCTGATGTTGAACTTGGTTAACGGCAAATGTTGACTCTTTATTTACTGACATTGTCACGCGTGTTGTATGAATGTTAATTTAAACACCCAACAGCATACAATGTGGGGTGAGAGGGGGGGGGGGTACGAGGATCGTAATATGTTTACCTATGCATATAAAATGACATCATACGAACAATACTTCCATCGCTTACATTAACTCATTATTCTCCACATCAAAGATGACAAACTGGGTATTCATCAATATATCGGTACTGAAAGCCTTACCTTCACTAAGAATCCGAACCAGATGATGAGAGGCATAAAACTCACAGATGATTTTGTGCGATATTCGTGCTTCTATCAGATATAGAACCTGGGAAAAGTCAGGAACCACTTCCTGTACCAACATACCAAGATTAATATAGTAATCATAGAACTCTTGTCCAAGTTCTGAAACTAAATATGTCTTCTTCCATGCCAGCTGTTGTTTCCTCTGCGTGAGGCCTTCGAAAGCAATACGGTGCAGTTTAGCTAGTTCCTCTTCAAAAGCAGGCACCTCAGTATTAGCACCTTTCTTGCTTTTCATATGGTTATGAAAGCATGCTATCAGATATTTGAAAAACCTCGTTAAGGAGCTAAATACCTCGATATTTGGTCTATTGTAAACTATGGAAGCAGCCATAGTAAACAAGAGAGGGACCTGACAGAGATCTCTTAACACGGGGTTTCTCTGAAGCTGCTCTTCGATCCAACCTGCCAACTGGTCATCATTATCCATCACCTTCAGGACATAGTTTCGACGTTCAGTCACCCCAAACCCTGTTAACCTGATACGTTTTTTCTCGGGATGTAAATTAGGCGGGAGGTTCAATGTCCTGGTAAGTATCATGACAACCATCTCTTGAAACATTTTCATCTCAATGATGGAGGAGATATCTGTTTTGGTGTCATTCTTGTCAGGATACTCGTCATAACTGTCAAATATCATGACAACAGACGTTTTGTATACTTTGAGGATCTCCTCAATACAAGCTTCATCCATGTCCTCATCTTTGGGCACTATGAACTTCTTTATGGCAGTGTATATAGACTTTACACCTGCCAGTTGCCTCAACTGGAGATATATAAGTATATCTACATCTTTGAGAGGAGATGTAGGGTTCTTAGTACACCAGTCATAGAGAAACTGTAATGCAAATGTGGATTTCCCGTACCCAGGTTCCCCCTCAATAATCTTTCTCTTTGACTTAGTTTTGGGGCTACTCAGAATTTCGTTGTAAGATTCTAACGATTCTAGCACCTCGGGTTTTTGCATGGAATCACCCTCTTGAGCCACGTAGTAAATACCACCCTCAACAAATATACTGTCAATACTACGCTCGCTCATGGAAGGGAATAACTTTGCTGTTCCGTAATGCTTTTGATAGGCTATTTTCGAAAACTTGACGAGATCACTTTTCTTTTCTGAGAAATATGAAAGAATACAAAGAGGTTAGAACACTTTAAAAGTTACATTCACACATTGTGAACAAACTTTTGAAACAAACTTAACATCAGTTGGGTTCAAGTGAAACGGGGGTGCAGTATAAGTGTGAATTTGAGCTTACTTAAAGTTAAATAACAGTCACCAAGTATTTCTAGCGTACTTGGTAAATATTTATATTAGTGACGTTACGTCAAATCATGTAATGGGTTACCGTTTTAAATAACAAAGTCAACATCTTTTTGAAACACTGGTAGACAAAGATAATTAACTGAAATTTTCTTTAACTATGCTGCTTTTACCAAAATTCAAAAGAGAAGAATTCAAAGTAGAAGGCGTGAGTTATCAAAATCAAATAACATATGAATGATTTAAGTTAATCTTATAGCAATTTTTGCGTTTTGTCGCCGTTTTCCCTTCATTTTGACATGTCCATCGAGTTTTATACATGTTTTCATCACAAAAAAGCAAACTAAGATATTAGCCAAGTTTTTGTTCCCTGCCAAGAGCATTATTTTCCGAGTAATTAAGGACTTCTTTAGATAATGAGTAGTGTCTTCCGACAATTTCCTCATTTAAAAGTAATCGCAGGCAGTTTTCAAAATCCATTAGTTTGAATTTAACAAATAAGTGAATAGCTAACACGTTAATTTATGAGCCATTGCTTAAAACAGAATCAAAAACGTTGCGTCGGTATCACTGCCATAGACAGTGTACACAAATAATGCATAGTGTCGTAATACATATTGGTGTACTGAGTTGCTTACGAAGCCGCCAAAGTTAACATTATTAACCTCAATATTCAATGATGTTCATAGAATTTAAATAAGCATGTAATGGGTGGGGATTATTGATATTCTAATGGAAAGTATCTTCGAGAAAAGCAACGTTCAAAGTTTTAATTTTTTTCAACCATTTGAAGTTAGATTTGAATAGAAAATCTAGTTTGATGTATGTCGTTATGGCATTGTGGGGTCAATGAGATTTGAGAAAAGCATAGAAAAGGACGCAAAACGCTGCTTTAAGCTAAATATCAAACCAAGAGGTACTAGTCTCTACCAATGGCATTGGGCATTAAACATAATTCCGTCATTTCACTATATAGAGTGTGGAACTGTCAATGTAATTCTAGGGTTATTTTTTTAGTAGAACGTCATCATCATCCTTGTGGCAATACTTTCATGTCGTGCATGCTCTCATATTATGGTGAACCTGTTCTTTCACTGGCATTACATGAAGACGTTATACGTCACTTAGCTCACCCACTCGATAGAATATTATCATGTGGAATTCTACGGACAGTCATTGTAATTTACTCGACATTTCCCGTTGAATTCATTAGGATCGTCTCCATAACGCATTCACATTACAAAATTAAATCTGAATGCCTAAAATGCATTGTGGTTTCGATGATGTAACATGACATAATGTATAGTGAGGGTGTACAGCATACTTGATCGTATTAATACAGTGGAAAACAGTGTGATGAATATAAATTTACAAGAACACAGGCTGTCTTGAAATGACAGGTGTCTTGCATTAAATGTGATACATCGACATACTTAATAAGACATCTGTCTTTGTTGAAACTGGTGAACTCACGACCATTGACCTCCGCCCACAACTTTAGGCTTCTTGGACTCAATATGGTAAAATTACATACCAAATATGTGATCTGTTCAGGCTTCCCTTGCAATATTAGGTCTAGGTGTAGTGTTAGTGTAGAGAGACAGTTAAGAAGGGAGTGCTTCATTTGTTGACCCCAAATGACTTTTGAACTCCCCAAAAACCAATAGGCTTCTTTTACTCAATGTAGTACTTCTACACACTAAATATGAGGTCTGCCCAAGACTCCAATATTGAGATATCGTTTACAAGGGTTTCACAATTTGACCTCTGATGACCCCAAATGGCCTTTGAACTCTCCCCAAAAATTAAGCTACTTGAACTAAATGTGGTACTTTTACACATCAAATGTAAGGTCTGCCGAAACTTCCCTACGTGAGATATCATGTTTAGAAGGTTCATACAATTTGACTTCTGGTGACCCTAAATGACTTTCGATCTCCATCAAAACTATTGGCTTCTTGTATTCAATGTGTTTTTCTATATACATTTAAAAAATTGAGATCTACCTAAGCTTACCTTGACATATTGTTTACAAGGTGTTTACTATTTGACCCTGGTAACCCTTATGACCTTTGACTTCCATAAAAATAAGCTTATGTACGTAATGTGGTACTTCTACAGTTGGTAGAACCTTTTCTTCTTCAGATATCGTGTTAACAAGCTGGACGTCACAAAAGCGCACACCCACACACACGCGCCTACCCACCCCATCATGAATGCAACGGTTATGATAATTTGACTTAAAATGTATGAATACAGAAAACACTGTATAGAAAAGCAGAGTTTTTCACTAAATTTGTGCCAATTCTCCATTGTCGTATAATAGTGTAGGTCTATGTTCCCGGAGCATACAGGGTTGATTTTAGCTAGCACATGTATCCCATATGCAGATATAAATTTACACAACACGAACTGATACTTTGATTGGAACAGTTGATAAGGCCTTTATTACCTTTAGCTCTCTTCTTTCGATACGAATTAGTAGAGGGATAAACAACAATGATATGCATGTTTCTGCTAAAGACAAACTAGTAGGAGGAATACCATTATAATAAAAGAATTGTCAAATTTTCTACTTTCCTATGTTGACACAGGAGGACATTGGCTGCTATCAGAAAATGATGTTTTGAACATATTTATTCTGACTCGTAAACTCCTACTATAATATATAAACAAGTGCAAGTTTGAAATGTGCTTACTTTCAATGAAAACGCGCTACACAATGACGAAACAAGATCCCTATTAACCGTTAACATCCAACAATTATTACGGAGAGCATACACGTGACGTTGATTTATTCATACACTTTGAATACCGCTGCAGTCAAAGTGTTTACCTTTAATTTATTTCATGTCCCTCATTTGAAGTTCATTTTATGTATTTACAAAATCTGCATTTCTCTTCAAATCCCAGTCACCGATCTTTTTTGTCAGAGCATAGAGTAACTTAATATATAGTGACTTATTATTTTATAGTTAGCTTCCTGTTACATACAAGATAAGTTTTTACATTAGCTTAATTATAATACTCCGAGACATTAGACATTTTCTCCTTTATCTGACTGTTCTTGTTTTCAACCTCACACCCTTCATTTCAGATAGTCAACTTAGTCAAAGCATATCGGTATCTATGAAAATGAAAATTACTGTTATCAAAGCTACGAGTTATAGCAACACTTAGTCATGATATAGCCCGTTCTTCAGTACTTTGGTGGCTTTTCTCTCTTGTTCGAATAACTTTAAGCATGAAATGAATATCTAGAACAGATTATTACCTTCGAGACGAAGACTCTGGCCTTTCGATGCTTGGAAAGACTGTTGTATGCTCTGAGCGAGACCCGCCAGATGCAATTTGTGTAACATTTTCACAAGACCTGAAATACCAGTAGGAGCAATTAATCCTCGACTCTCCAAAAGATCCACCATGTTGTGGCCAGGTGTCTCGGATCTTTTGATTCTTTCAAACTCTCCAGGTTTTAATCCAAGCAAATTTGATATTCTCTTAATCACGGGAAGAGCCAGGTTATCAGCCAAGTCGTTTTTGAAAAGACCGAAATCTGCAACACAGAAACAAATGAAGGCGATGCAAAGAGATTCTTTAATACATGTGTTTGCTGTTTGAATTTTAGCTTGCATGATAAACAAGACATATACTCATAGTTACGTGATGGAAAGGATATGTACAATAATGAAAAACGTCCAAACCTTCCTCCCCGACATAAAATTCAACACGAAAGAAACTAAAACATCAAGCTAAAGCAAACATAGGTATGAGAAGATATTTTGACACAATTGCAAGTTAACAACACAAAGGTTGTATGCATGCCAGAAGGATACGAATGTGTAACTTTTCTACAGATTGTCGATAGTTGAACGTTGTTTGTTTGCTTTTGACCATTTTTCCAGATGTGCTGAACTATCATGCTGTCAGTCAAAATGGTAATTAGGTTTGTGTACTGTCTTTAATGTATACATAATACTACCACGACATAAATTAATGACGACATTTGCATTCATGCGTCATTTAACTCATGTAGTTAGTTACCTATATCGTTAGCAGTTAAAGTACTAGTCTGTGATAATAGGCTGGTTTATGTATCTGCAAAATCGATAGGTTTGAATCAGGTGTGAGGCGAAAATCTTTAATTAATGCTCAAAGGCATTTTGACTCAACTTGACGTACATACAGGTGTCTCAAAACTATAGTTTCTATTAATCTCTTTAGATTTTCATGCTAGCAAATTTGATAATTGTTGAATCACGAGAAGAGGCCAATGGTCAGGTTGGTCGACTTTGAAACGACCAAAACTTGCGACTTAGAAACAAGTCATTTTTTAATACAAAATTCTAGAATTTCCCAATCATAATCGTTCCATCTGCACTATACAGTAATGTGTGTTTTGCATAGGACACGGATAGCGCACACAAAGATGTACTTCTCTCTACCAATAGCGAGGTACTAACTGAAATATAACTCTAGAGTTCATTTATTAGTGCAAGAACGTCATCATCATCGTGTGGTAATACTTCCAGGTATGTATGCGCTCATGTTATGGTGAACGTTTTCTTTCACTGACATTACGTGAAGACGTTATATCAATTAGCTTTGCTTACCCACTTAATAAATTCTCAAAGTGTGTAGTTCTACGGATAGTTATTTTAGTTTCCGCTTTTAACTATATTACTACGTTTACCGTTACATTTTAGCAAGAGCAGCTGCATAGCGCATTCGCATTGCTACCGATGAAACCACTGGACAACACTTCAATCTAAATAGTATATATAGCAAAAATCATTGAGATATGACAAACAATATTCACATTGGCAGTTGATGACCAAGATGGAACCTCTTCTTGTATTCAGCATACAGATTAATCTCTACCAAAGACAACAGGCTTCTTCTACACAATCTGGTACATACTGTATACATGTCGTACTTAACGAAGGCGTCGGGCAATTTTTACTACCTGGTCACCAAGATTTTGCGCTTGGTTTGCTCTAAAACATCAAACTCGGCGACACTTAATATTCGTAAATGGCGCCTGGTCATTTCCCCAATGTTACTTTCTCCAAGCCTGAAGTTTTTATTTGGCGCTGCATCTTGACAAATGCGAAATGCGACGGAAAACTTTAACGACGCAAGCAAATACACAATACTGATCATTTATGATGATATCGTCTATTCCCTTGGCAACGTTGTATGCACCAAGTTCATTACACATTTGTGGACAGGCATGTATACAGCGATGTACATGGCAACTCCAAAAGTTATCGACACATTTAAGTCAATGGAGATATAGTCGAGAGTTTCTACGGATGCTAACATAATGTCCAATGGACAACAGCTTCTATTCTTATGAAGCACAACGCACATGTTATCTAATAGGCTGGTCGGTGGGAGATACAGAAGATGATAAGACTAGGCTTTCGCAATTTGACCCCTGGTGACTCCAAATGACCTTTGTATTACTCCAAATACAATAGGTTTATTTTAAATGTTACTCATTCACACCAAATGTATGATTGGTCCAAGCTTCACTTCTTGATATATCGTGTTTACAAGGGTTTCACAATTTAACCCCTGATGAACCCAATTTCTTTAACTCAATGTGATACTCCTATTCCCCAAATACGAGATTAGTTCAAGCTTTCCTTCTTGAGATATCGAATTTACAAGCAAGGTGTCACACACAAACACCCGCACCCACGCATATGCCACCATGAATGCAAAGGTTACGATTATCATCGAAGCCCAAAAAGGCACATCATGTATGAATACAATAAACACTGTCCTCTATTTAGAGATACAGTGCATATACTTTCATTTAAATCTGTATAGAAAAACAAAGTTTGTCACTAAATACCTGTCAATTCTTTGTCTTACAATACTGTAATTCTATATTCCTGGAGCACAAGAGATGGATTTTAGCAAGCACATCCATGCAAATATTGAATTCACACAACAGGAAGTTGGTGCCTTGATTGGAAAAGATGAGTAGGCCTATATTATCTTTAGCTCGCCTCTTGCGTTACGAATTTGTACAGGGATGAACAAAGAATGATATGCATGTTTATTCTAAAGACAACATAGTAGGAGGAATATTATTTAAAAAAATTGTCTAAATAAAGAACCAAACATTTCCACAAATTATCCAACTTTCCTTTGTTGACACAGGATGACATTGGCTGCCGTCAGATATGACAGAAAATTACAAATAGTTTGGAATATCTTCATTCAGACTGGGAAACTCATACCAATATATATGAACATGTGACATTTCAGAGTAGTCTGAAATGTGCTTACTTTAAAAAAAAAACGCGTAACACAATGAATGAACAAGATCACTATCAACGGTTAACATCTAACAATTATTACGGAGAACATACACGTAACGTTATTTTAATCACACACTTTGAATAACGCTGCAGTCAAAGTGTTTACCTTTAATTTATTTCATGTCCCTCAT
This sequence comes from Apostichopus parvimensis, assembly GCA_000934455.1. NCBI lineage: Eukaryota > Metazoa > Echinodermata > Holothuroidea > Aspidochirotida > Stichopodidae > Apostichopus > Apostichopus parvimensis. The sequence goes on from KN882728.1 coordinate 123,057, forward strand.
TTGAAGTTCATTTTATGTATTTACAAATGCCACATTTCTTTTAAATCCCAGTCACCGATCTCTTTCTTTAAGAGCATAGAGTAACTACATATATAGGGACTTATCATTTTCTAGTTAGCTTCCTGTAACATACAAGATAAAGTTCTTACTTTAGCTTAATTATGATTCTCCGAGACATCAGACATTTTCTCCTTTATCTGACTGTTCTTGTTTTCAACCTCACACCCTTCATTTAAGATAATCAAGTAAGTCAAAGCATATCGGTATCTAAGAAAATGAGAATTGCTGTTTTCAAAGCTACGAGTTATAGCAACACTTAGTCATGATATAGCCCGATCTTCAGTACTTTGGTGACTTTCTCTCTTAGTTCGAATAACTTTCTCTCTTAGTTCGAATAACTTTAAGCATGAAATGAATATATAGAACAGATGATTACCTTCGAGAGGAAGACTCTGGCCTTTCGATGCTTGGAAAGACTGTTGTATGTTCTGAGCGAGACCCGCCAGATGCAATTTGTGTAACATTTTCACAAGACCTGAAATACCAGTAGGAGCAATTAATCCTCGACTCTCCAAAAGATCCACCATGTCTTGGCCATGTGTCTCGGATCTCTTGATGCTTGCAATCTTTCCAGGTTTTAATTCAAGCAAATTTGATATTTTCTTAATCACGCGAAGATCCAGATAATCAGCTAGATCGCATTTGAAACGACCAAAACCTGCGACACAGAAACAAATGAAGGCGATGCAAAGAGATTCTTTAAAACATATGTTTACTGTTTGAATTTTAGCTTGCATGGTAAGTAAGACATACACTCATAGTTACGTGATGCAAACGATATGTACAATCATGAAAAACTCCCACACCTTCCTCCTCGACATACCATTCAACACGAAAGAAACTAAACCATCAAGCTAAAGCAAACATAGGTATGAGAAGATATTTTGACACAATTGCAAGTTAACGATGCAAAGGTTGTATGCATGCCAGAAGGATACTAATGCATAACTTTTCCAGGTTATCGATAGGTGAACGTTGTTTGTTTGCTTTTGACCATTTTTCCAGATGTGCTGAACTATCATGCTATCAGTCTAAATGGTAATTAGGTTTGTGTACTGTCTATGTATACCTGTTATGTATACCTATTATGTATACCTATTGTATACCTGCATGTATACCTATTATATGTATACCTATAACTGTCACGACATAAATCAAAGACGATATCTGCATTCATGCCTCACTTAATTCATGTAGTTAGTTACCTATATCGTTAGCAGTTAAAGTACCAGTCTGTGATAATAGGCTGGTTAATCTGCCAAATTGATAGGTTTTCATCAGGTGCGAGGCAAAAATTGACGTACATACAGCTGTCTCAAATCTATCGTTTCTATGAAACTCTCCAGATTTTAATACAATCAAATATGATAATTGTTGAATCACGAGAAGAGGCCAATGGTCAGGTAGGTCGACTTTAAAAGGACCGAAACCTGCTTCTTGAACAAGTCAGTTTTTATACAAACTTCTAGAAATTCCTAATCCTAATCGTTCCATCTGCACTATGCAGCAAAGTATGTTTTGCATAGGATATGGTTAGCACATAGAGTGAACCTCTTCTACCCTAGTCCAATATCTACTCCTCTGCCCCTACTCGCTAAACACACCCTTGCAAGTTGAATGTCAAGTAAGGCCGCTTAAAGTTTTCTACTCAGAGTATCAAGTTGATTTTCTTCAAATATATGTATTATGTCACATGTTGTGGGCGAAATTACTTTGAACATGCATGGCCTATGATGCTCTCTCGTACAGAAAAGAAATTGAAAATGTTTAGCAGTGCTATTGGTGGCTATGGTTTGAAATATCAGGTCTAAACAGTTGTAGGAAGGTTGTGTCTACTTGATTCATCGAGTTAAGTTTAAACAAATACTCGAGTACACAGGTATAGGTTGTATTCGAGAAAGAGTACAAGTACTGAATCGAGTAGTATAAGTATGTTATGGCTACTGTATTGTAAATTACTACATTAATTGTCCGTTGCGAAATAATCCTTTACAACTGAGCATACACGCTTGTTAAAAGCGTACCTGAACAAAGGAATGTACACACAATCACTACCTTTCTTTCTGCACATTCAGTTATAATTCTTTAAAGTTTTGTCTGCCCCCCACTTCCAACCTCTCCTCCCCTTCCAAAAATATATATATATGTTACTCTTATCTCGTGGTATGAAGTCTAGTTGACGCAAGGACAGAGAAAGCAATAAAATATGTGATCGGATTTTTTTCCTTTGCTGAAAGTCTCTTACCTTCTGCAAGGTTCGTCCCTGTGTCCCTCCCGGTGCTTTGGGAGGGTTCCGCATGTGCCATTATTGACCTGTAGAAAAAAAAAAACTGATAGGTAAGTTTCTGACGTTACCGTATCATTAACAACGAAAAATGTTAGAAACGTCAGCTTAAAATATTCACTTTATCAAAAACACCACAAAAACACCACACGCGACTCAGCATTTCAACGTCAGAACTGTTTAGTGTTGTTTTCTTTTTCTTTTTGCATTTTTAAGAAGGACCATAACCTTAACCTTTGACATGCTATAACCTGTAATTTTAACTCCGCGTAACATTAACATAAATAATAACAATTTACAGATGAAGCAAACATGGACGTTTTTGTGCTGTTTTAGTCATAAGAGACATATATTACAAACGGGGTGCCATATTAATATGATTTTAACATGTGGAACTTAAGTGGTTAATAAAAACCTGAGGTGAAAAGTTGAACGATATTTAATTACTCGATACGAGTTATAACGAAGGTTTGATGTCAAAGTGTCATTGAAATTGGCCCGGAAGTTTTGGTCTTGCCGATGTACGAGCTTCATACCGCGGCGCCACAACCATGTGGCATGGGGTCCAGGGTCCACTTAAGGATCAATGATGGGTCCTGGCGCGAATACCTTTACCGGTAGCGTGTTTCATGTGATTTTGTTATCGTAAAACACTTTTTTCGACATGTCGGAATTAAATTGCAACAAATAATTTGGGTCTCTAGTCATTGTCCTTTTACAAATTGATCGTTTTACAAAATTCGGGGCTTTGCCCTGTGTCTTGGCCTCCCTTTTTCGAGAACCAATTATACTGTGTATAGTACCCGTAGTAGATTATATTTTGCGCGAATGCTAGCAGCTGTTAACACTGTATGGTTGAGGACTATGTTTTGTTAGCATTGAATTTTGCATATATAAAAGTTACGCAATTTTGTTGCTGTCGGGAACGAGAAAGTATCAACGTTATTGTTGTTGTTATCGTTGTGGTTTACAAACATAAACACGGCTCAAACTTGCAATAAATAATTTGTCAGTGAAAAATAAAAATGACTTAAATTTTCCTTATCAGATACATTCGACATAAACCGAATCCTTGGTCAATGAAAACGTGTGCAATGATTTGAATGTATATATGATGCAATGGTTCACGCTTTACCGTCCAATTTCCGATATGAACAGGAATTGAGAATTAAGTTAAATAAGACGGTAGATCTGGTAGCATATACTAATCGTCATTTAGAAGAATAAAGAGAATCATTGCATTGATACTCCAGAGCTAATACACTGTTGGCAACAGGGCAGTGGAACCGGATATCACAGTAGGCAGGCCATTTTCCCTAAAGTTGGAGGGCCCATTTTTGACATACGTTTCACCAGACTGTGTTGTAGTTCAAGGCCGAAACGTAAAGATTCGACACTAAGATAGATGACAAAAGGTTCCAGACCGAGATATGAAGGTCCGAGATATTTCTATTAAGGGTTTACTTATGCAATGAGTCAAGCATAGTTCCAATGGCAAGCACATCGAGAATTTGTAACGCTAGCGTAAAATGTTCAAATGCTATCCTCGAAACCAGCATTAATAAGACTAATTATACGTCCCCTATTTAACGTATCCCTTCTGTACTAGAGCCGCCGGATAATCAGTGAAACTGGATAGTCTGACAGTGTGCGGATGTACGGAATGCCATATATATCAAACATGTCCAGAACAATATAAGCATGTCCAAAATAATATAAGAAGGTCCAAATTTATATAAACATATCCAAACAAATATAAGTATGTCTAAAAATAATATGTGCATGTCCAAAATAATATGAGAGTGTCGAAAAAGTATATGAATATGTCGAATGTAACTGCCAAACTCAACTTTGTATTAAACATTTAGGCGTTTGAAGATACGCCAAATGTTTCAAATATCAAACTTTTTTCTTTGATGTGCTGAAAACAGATACATCCTATCAAGCGAAATGTAACACGATTCACAGTCCATCCATTACCATCTTAATGTATGTGTTAATACGTCGCAAATTAGCCAGTGTTACATCGCATCGTTTAGTTGGGACAACTGAACATGTTTTCCTGAGTGCTGGTCGATTACGTGTGTGCAGCGTGTGGTGGTTCATCACTTGGACTTGGGAACACTTTGGACAAAACTCCATATAGCCGAAAGCTTTCGGCTTGGATGGTTTTGGGGATGGAAGTGGGTGCTTGGGTGAGAGACATCAATCCTGCGATAAACACGCAGTGCGCCAGTAGACATTGTACATCATGCTCATAGGAAAGTGTGGGACAAGAGATGACAAGGGCGAGATAGAGACAGAGGTGTAGTTTAGAGTTTAGAAAAGGAGAGACGTGTGGAAAGGAAAAGGAAAGAGGTTGGCATAAAAGTTAATACTGGAGGTTATACCTTAATTGTTTTTATGTTTGTGGGTTAGCCGGTTATTGAGTTAGTGAAGCAGTAAGGTTGCAAACCGGCGGAATCCGTGACTAATTGGGTAAATGAAGGTCGTGAATGAAGGCGGTGGAGGTCAACTTTGAGAATAGTACGGCTTTGAGGGAGGTGTTTTGCATAATTTGAATGTTTTTCTTTAGTGTGTGCAGAGAAGTTGATGGTTGCTGTGAACCTTTCTCCCAGAGTGGACGGATACATTGTTTAAAGATTAGTAAATTAGTTTAGGGACTGCTGCCTTTCCCTTAAAGAGCATTTGGCGGGAAGAGAGATGTGGCGAAAGACTCTAGCTTTGACAGTGTTGAAGTGGTCCGTCCAGTCCAGGAAGGGGAAGAGTTCAAGAAGAGAGCAGATGAGGGAGGGGTGAGCAGATGATCATGCAGATGGACGTTGAGGAAACTGAATGCTTTGAGTGCGGCACGACTATGACAGTGAGGGTGGATGAGGTAGGTGGTGTTAGCAGGGTTTAGTTTGATGAGCCATTGGTTTAATAGTTTGTTCGTGTGTCCAGGTTGCTGTAGAGATGTTTCGTGCCGATGGTGGACTAACAGCTACCTGTACAGATGACCACTTTGTCTGCAAACTTTGAGAGGCGGATATGAGAGGGTGGATGAGAGATGCCGTTAACGTGATTATGACAGGGGGGTGGGGGCGATAGCCATTAAAATCAGTAAAACTGAGCAGTTACGGAGGAGGTTAGAGAAACGGTGGATGAGAGCAGGAGGGAGGTGAGAATGGCGGAGTTTGGAGCGAAAGCCGTTGTGCCAGACTGAGTCGAAGGTTCTTCAAATGTCCACGAAGAGGTAGTAGTGTTTGTTTTTCTTTGAAAGCCCTCGTACACAGCATGGATGTACAGTAGTAAAGTAGTCTGTGGTGGATAGATGTGCAAAGACTGCGGCTTGGAGAGGGGAGAAGTTAGAAGGGGTAGATATGGTTTTTAATAACACGCTCCAAGGTTTTCACAAGCCTGGGGAGAAGAGGGATGGGTCGATAGTTAAGTAGGTTGGCATGTGACTGTTTTGGTTTGCGGATCATACATAGTTTGTCTTTCTGCCAAGCGTCGGGGAAGTAACCAAGGCGAAGGCAGGTAGTGATAATGTTAGTCAGCAAGGATATGGTGGATGGGGGGGGGGGGCAGGAGCATGTTTGTGGGATAGGTAAGTAATTTCGTCAATTCCAGATGAGGAATGTTTAGTGCTCTTGAGTGCCTTGGTGATTTCACCAGGGTTGATGACTTCTTGAAGATCGGTAGGGTAGAAGAGGGGTAAAAGTGGGTAAAATGGGGCAGAGGGTGGAAGAGCCGACATTTATTGTTGATGAGATTGGTCAAACTCGTCGAAACTGAGACCACAGAGTTTTGAGACCAGGTGTTGTTGGTCTCGGAGACCTACAAGACTGCTCCCACCTTCTCTTTGTCTTGCCCCTCCCCTATTCCATCATATTTATCAGGGGGGCAACTGCTGTAAATCGTACTTGCTTCCAAGTTGTTTCAAGTACTCCTAAATATAATATTGACGAAAAAAAGCTCTGTGGCTCCTGATATCAATCACAAACAAAGTAACATCTACGATTTGTTAGTAAACTGTTGTGCTGCATTACTTAAGGCACCTGCTTGCACATATCTTTTTGAAAAAGTCTACTATTAACAGAAAGAAAGAAACATTAAGTTGTATTATTTATTACAATATATTTTATTTTATATATGCTCGGTCAACGTTTGAACTCTTCTTATCAGATGAATTGGAAAGTACCACCAAGTAGTCATCTTAAAATGATGTATATGTGCTTAAAGGAGCTCATTGAGTTCTTTGACAGCTTAGGAGAATCTGTGCAAAGATGTTTGGGCTAGCCATATGTTAAACGTTTTCGCTCATCTTGGAATAATGACTTTATTATGCAAATTTATAGTAAAAAAACAGTATAATTTTGCACTCTTTACATTGGAGGGCAATTATTTTACAAATCTACGCAACCACAAATGTGGGAGAAACAATCAATGGTTACAATTTTTCATTGGTGGCTTGACAATCAACATTTTTCGTCCAATTGAGATTCCTCTGCTTAATTTAGTTGGTCACACTAGGAGGTAAACCATCTTTTGCTCTTGAAAAAAAATCTAACCTACTTTGACTCGGCCAGAGATCGAACCTTCACTAATAAGAATTCCTTTTTCATCAAGTTAATAACATCACCAATGTATGTTTTGGTCCAGCCATGCTGATTTTAATAGGCCTAGATGCTCATATATAACATATTTGTTTCCTGTATTATTTCTCAGTGAAATCCAATAGGTTATATCATAAGTATACAAATTCTAACTGACACTCTAGCATAGCTACTTCCAGTTTTTCTAATCGAAAAATCACCTAAATATTGTTCAAATAAATACAGGCAACGTGACTTGATAACACATCATATCTTATTTTCAGTTGAGCTTGACAAAATAGAACAATGTGCTTTTAAGTGCGTTAAAACGGAACAAATAAACAATTAAACACATCCAACCAAAACCATTCTGCATTAGATTAGACAGAATCGGAACTCATGATAGGCCTATAGGCAACAGTTAACCCTATCTACGTCTCAGTAAAAATCAAAATCAAAGAACAGAAACACGTTGACGTTAAGCACAGTGAGTATATATTATAGCGTAAGCCTAGGCCTTTAAAACGTTGCATTATAATCATATAATAACATGTATGACCATAGGTCCTATCCTAGGCCTTCATCTACTTTATACACGGTACTAGACCTTGGCCTACTAACGTAAAATTAGCCTTACTAGGCCTAGACTAGTAGTAGTATTATTTCGTTATATTTGCTTACACTTTGCTTTTCGAATTTGGCTGCCAAATGTCGACATCCCAAGCGCCTACAGTAATAATGAAACCGTACATCATGCACAATATAGGTAAAACGAAGACCTCACACGAACGAGTGTACAGATTACGTAATGTTTACACTAGTTACGCGCTCGTCTAGTAAAAGAAATAATGTTGTCTGATGTAATATTGAATAGCCCCATCGGATGGGAAAAGTCCTTATTTACAGTAGCATCCATTACCACATACAGACGTTTGGAGCAGAAGTTCTTATTTGGCAATAGATAAGCCACATAAAGACTTATGAATAAAAATATCAGTATAGTACAGTTTCGGCGGTCATTACTGTATGTGACAATATAATGACCGCATGATAAATAATATGTTCTTTGTCAGTATGTGGCGGTGGTAATAGCGACACATAAGGTCTTGTTTTTGATATAATGTGGCAGCAATTTGTATTCACATAATGACTTAGATCCACATAATTTGTGTCCCTTTTGGCGTTACATACAGTTGGTGATATGATATCATTTGAATGCATTATGTGGTCAAACATTGTTTTGAAACATTTCTCGTATTTATGAGTATCGACACACAAATTGTATTGCCCGCAAAGAAAACCTCTTGTTGTCTTCACTTTTCATACAAATTCCGTGCGCAGACATTAGGAGCGCTTGTGCTCAAAAGCCACTAAGTATGGTATCGATATATAAAATTTGTCAGTTTGATAAATTTGATGAATTTGATAACACCAGTCGCTTAATAATGCCAATATACAAAACTGGCGAAACAATAGGAACACTAAATGTTTAAGTTAAAGTAATCCATACATAAAATATGTTTACTGCTCATATTACTCCAACTAAAAATGTTCATTACGGCTTATTTTCACTTGCAAACCAATCATATAGTGATATACAACTATGATAGGCCTATACCTGTACCACGATATAGTTAGACACTACAGACGACCATTTAGCGAAGAGAAATTATACCGGTATGATACCAAGGTAAAGTTGCAATATAGTCTGTCTACTGCTAAAATTAGAACCCAAAATTACCTGGAACTCCCCTAATTTGTGTAGGTAGAATTAACGATATGCTAGGGGCCTAATAATGATGTACTAGTTGCTACTGCATGTCATTGTAGGATTTGAAGCGTTTTCCTTCAAGTTCGATATATAACATTGTAGCAATAGCCCAATGTGTGTACCCGTACATATACCTTTGTGAAAACAGGAACCACTATCCCACTGGTACAGATAAAACATTACAACAATATGTACATTTGAACTTGATTCAGCTAGCCATTGATGTTACAGAGTGTTGGATTCAGAAGAAGGTTTACTTTGCTTTATATCTGATCGGATGTAGGTACAATTATTGGATGAGAGTGCAGAGGCCAGCAACAGAGAAGATTCCTGGGAGTGAATCCCTCGTAAATGTAACACTTTCAGATACTAGGTCTTTTTTCATAGAGATTTTAAAGGACAGAAATACTTGTCAGAAATTCCTCTTTTTTGTACTCGGCATTTTTTTTTGGGGGGGGGGGGGGGGGATAGGTGAGGGGGGACCGTAAGAGTGTTTGAAATTAGGTCTACCTCACAGATTCTGCCTTTTGTGCTAGGGGCATACCTAAATAGTGAATTTTTGTTTGATGAAGTTACCGGTTGCAATGATAACATGCGATGTTAACATGGAAAAGCAAACTATTTTACACTCTCAGTTGAAAGTTCCATCACACTAACATTGATTCCTAACTCTAGATATGGTTCTTTGAATGTAAAGTATTTTGGGCAGGAAATCAGTTCCCTACTACAAAAGTTGGTCGACCAGGTGTAGATGGTGGTATGTGTTACCATCTCAGCATATTATCTACAAATGTCTGTTGATTTACACTTCAGATGTCACGATGTGTGATATATTTGTAAATGTACTCATATGACATTTTGCATTGAGTATTTTATCACTATGCAACAGTTTGTAAAAACATTATTGGGGATATGTACAGTTTATAGGGGAAAAAACACATTTCTACTGCAACAATGATAGTACTAATTTGCTGTTGACATATGTCAGCATAACATATCACCAAATATTGAAAAAGTGTATCTACTGTACACCAATCATAATGCTATGAGGATGTGTTTTTTAACCTAAAGATGCAAACAATTTACAGCAATTGTGTTTGACAATAAACTTTAGCCTCCGGAATATAGGAATAGTAATACTTAAATGGTGCCAAGCTCTCCCAAGGGAACATTATGCCAAGCCTTTGTTGCAAAAGCAATACCTATGAGTATATTATTCGAGCACAAATGGCTGTCCTAACTTTTGAGCTCAGGAAAGCAGTGTTTGCATCTCCATTAGCCATTCAACCGCTCAATATTGTTCTCCACCAAAGATGAAACTTCTCAAGTAGGTGTTCATATTAACAAGTGACATCTGGAATTTCCAGCAGAACCTGTTTACTATCATCCCTAATTTCAAATTTCTGTTCTAGTTTCTTACGGTTGTACAACATACTGTATATATTTTTTTTATTTGCCACTACTTTCTCTTTTCTATTCGTAAATACCCGTTAAGTTACGTTGTATGCATACAGCCTCAGCCTATAGGCTACAACAGTACTTTCGACAAACACTTCCTTATCCCGCAACGGTGTCTCTAGTGCGCAATCACGGAACTCGGGTGAA
>KN882728.1:134444-147887 GCA_000934455.1 Apostichopus parvimensis
TCATCTTTTTATATATTTATTAGATATACTCCTTGCACGGTCATTTCCTTAGCCGGAAAAATTCAAACCATTTGTAAACGTCGGTTTCATTTTCTATTTTACACGTTGTAAGTTTCACAATGTGTTTGTAAAATGTCGAATGAATCACATCAATTGCATATTAGAGTACTATGTATGGAATCATAGCCATCCATCTTAAATATGAAATATTAAATGACACTAAGAAAACCTTCTATAATTATGTGAAATACCAATGCGAAAACATTCACATTAAAATACTCCCTAGATTTGTGTCTAAATGTGAGTTTTGAGTAAGATGTACCCATACCCTTTACTCCGTTCCATTCCCGCATACCTTTACAGTTGATCCCTACATAGTTATATATGTTCACATAACTCAATGAAGATCATAGACCTATCTGTGATGAATATGATACCCTGTTACATGTGTGGTCTCTGGCATGCTCTACTACAATATATTATTTGCCTTGTTTGATATAGGGTAACTTGAGAATTCCGTGGGAGACAGGAATTAGTTGTCCACTACCCCTGCCACCCCTCATGATCATGGGCACAGGAACAACGAAACTTTCTGTGAATTTATAAAGGTTTCTAGAGTTGTAGCCATAGGACAATATACATATCGTCATAGACGTAGGAATCCCCCCCCAACCCCCTAACCCTTATTTAGTTATATTCTCGTAGTTGTTCACAAATAGTTTGTTTATTGTATGGTTTTGTTTGTATTCACTACTGTTTTATGTTTACTGTCGACGGGAAATAATTTCCGTTTTCTGTTTTCTGAAATGGACAAAAAAGTTTATATCTATCCATCTAACCCTTCCCAGCAAAAACATATTTCAGTGGAAAGTCGGGCAATATGCTGACATTGTTTCGGGCACTGCAAAAAAAAGTGGCAATGGTCTTGTTTGATGAGAGACATTCCTAAAATGCCTGTAGTGGTGACATGCCGATTAGGTATGGACAGTCCACTTATTATTAACGTAGGTGATAACATAAGTCCTTGAGCACTATGCTATTGATATGTGGGCAAAATAGTCAAGTTAGTTGCCTGTCGTCATTGATGTGTGATGTGTTTAATGATCAATTGCATATTATTCAATATGTTTCCGAACATTAACACTGTTATTGTGTTTGATAGATATATATGTTGCCGGTAGAGGAGACGAAAAATGAATTAGGATTGGAAACACTAAGATAGGATGAAAGAGGAATATCACAAAATGAAATCTTTGAAAATAGTGACCTCTGGTCCGAATCCAGCTCTCACTTCAAATTTCTTTGCTATTTTCCATTGTTCAACTCTCCCGGTCAGTTTCCGTTATTCGTTTATTGTTATAAATATATAATCTAGTCAGCAAAAGTTTGATCAATATTAGAAATGTAATCATTGCAAACAAAAATTGGGACCTAAAGTTCGTTTTCAATGCCAATATCATTATATGTAAAAAGGTTGATAAACCCGGGCAGAAACGTTGGTTTTGCCAATTATTTCCTTAATAACTTTCCAAGTTTTCTTGAGGTCAGTCATGTATTCACATCAACTGTTTTATAAAGTTAGATTTCTTTGCTACGCGAATATTGGTTTTCAGCTTGTATTTTATATTGTTTGAAGGAATACCGGAAGTAATCCATGGAACGACTTTCTGAGAACTCTTAATTGTGTGACATTTTAGTGAATAATTAATGCCACAGAAATCATTAATGGCATCAATGAAATAATTATAAGCGCCATTAATAACTGTAAAGTCATATAATTTGTCTCAATTAACATTACGTACCTCATTAATAAAGCTGAGCATATTATGAGCAGGAGAATCACGTTTGGTGATATTTATTTCATTGTTACCACTGAATTGTGCGTTGCAATTGATAACATTATAGTATACAGGAAGATGATTAATGACGACAGAAATAATATTCCTGAAATATTATTTAAACTTTCATCATTATACAATATGGTATTAATTAGCGTAGAAGTATCAGACATAATTGTTGGCTTGGGATATACATGACATGAACAAACAGCTGTGCACAGTAAACCAGAAACATTGCTGTCACATCCGTATAGTTGAGTAGATTAATATTGAAATCACCTAAGATAAAGCAATTTTTACTCGTTAACTGCGTCGAATTCCATGGAGGAGTTTAATCCTCCCTGAATGCAGATATATAGGACCACCAAGCGGTCTGTATTAACACACTGCCACTGTCTATACTGTGATCAGGGAACGTGATTTCATTAAATAACTCACACTGGTTGGAGTCTGATATAATGTCTGATAGTTTCTGTAGAATGGATACAACTTTGTATATAGAAACCATCACCACCACCTATGTAATCCTCACTGCCAAAATGTATGAAATTATAATTTGTTATTTTAAATACTAACTGAAGTTTTATTATTAACCCTGGTCTCAGTCAAGACTACTACTGAGAAGTTGGAGTAGTGAATTATAAATTAAATTAGGCCTACAAATATCATAAATGAAACTAACAATGATTTCCTCATCAACATAATAGGAAGCACGACGAGTAGTATTGTCTGTTTCATTGAATACATTCAGTTAATTTTCTGCTGTAATACAGAAATCCTCGATTGATTCGATTTCATTTTTCATTTCCGTGATTGCTTGTGTAGGACTTGCATTCCAAGGAATGATTTTTTTGCCCTGTTTTATATGTTATACTTGAGAAAGCGTTCTGACGTTTATCCAAAGCACTATCAATGCCTGCTTGCAACATCACTTCAAGCTTAGGGTTTGGAAATACTGTAGCAAAAAAAAAATACGTGTTTACAAGTTGTGCGATTTCCCCCTCGTATGTTTTAGTTAAAGGTCCACTGAGCTCCGTGGAGGCAACGAACTATTTTTAGAGCCAGGGGGCACAACGGTTACGTAATATATTGTTTTAGCATTATTGTAGTGCGGGGCTACAATATTGGCATTACTTGCCAAGTGAACGAAACCAACATGACTGGACGATGAAAATTAAAGTTTCATATAGTATTTGTATATTTGCAGTTCCAGGGGCTAGCTGCGTAGGCAACTTATTCTGAGCCTCTCATGGCGCTCACAAGCGCCTTTACTGGTACCCACATGACTAGACGTTGCAACCTAAACTTTCATATAGGCTCTGTACAATTACACTTTCATAGGCTAGCTGCGTAGGCAACTCATGCTGAGCCTTTCACGGCGCTCCACCACTGCCCCTTGTACGCTTTGTAAATTAGTTTCAACGGAAAACCTCGCATATCATTTAAAACAGATTGTAAACCAAAATAAATTGTTACTAGTAAATCAGGCTTGCTTCTGAATGCAATTTCACTACAATAGGGCCACAAAACATGACATTGCGATGAATTGAATGTTGAATTTGAAATGAAATGATGCATTTAGTACTCAGTTGAGGGTTCGGGATTGTACAGTACGCATTGCAAGTTTGTACAGGTACCATCGCTATCAGCCTTATAGCCTGGGGATTGCAGCTAGCTAGCTAGCTATATTATACAGTACAGCCAACAGTACTTGTGTATACAGTGTTGAGCTGCGAATCAATATACGTTCTCATTTGATCGTGCTCTCCGGATCTGCAGGAAGTAACGATATATCTCGGGTCGCACAAATACTTAAAGTGAATATTGTTATGGTGTCATAACTATGGTGTAAGTTAAACAGTGGTGGAGGGCTTTACCCAAGTTGTTCACTATGTTTTGAATTAAACATTTTAGGTAATCAATCAATATATTGATTACAATGCAAAGTTCTATATTTTTCCGTTTTCATTTATATCTTCTAATTAAAAGCAATACTGACAGCGGGATGATTTCCAAGGGAGGACAAACTTAATGAATAAATAAAAGAGGTGATCCCACTATCGGAATCAAACAAACGATAAAAACATACAACAATGAAACAAACCAAGATAAAACACACAAACTCTTATATTGTTTAAGACGTTCATAAAGAAATTCACAAATTGCAATGTGTTTTAAGAAGTATGAGATGCATGTTTATATTTTGCACTTTGGCAGAGTTTCGTTATTATTATTTTTTAACTCAGATTGAAGTTCCTTTCTTTGGTTTCTGCATGCCACGTGTGATTCTTAGGCGTATTATTAAAATTACTGCGTGTTATAGTTGATTATTAACCAACACTATGGATGCCAAGTAGGTCCATTAAGACTGTTTAACTTTTCCACATACTCAACAATGCAAAATGAACTTATTTGTCATAATTGTGATTGTAAAATCACCGTCATATCATTATTCAAATTCTTGCAGATCAAATATTTACTTTCAACAAAGTAGTTTGCTGTTCTATCATCGTAAATCACGGAGGCTACTTAACTAAAGTGTTTTTATTTGAACTTAAACATTATAAAAAAGAAAAGAATTCGTTTTTTATAATTTCGATTCTCTGTTTTTTTTTATTCTCTGTATTTGTCTGTTCATCGGCAGTACCATATAGGACATTATTCCTTCTGTGTTGTACCCAGGGACGCCATACTTTGAGGTTTTTTTCTTCGTGTCGATTTCTTATTAGTATCGCGTTGATGTTTCACCGTGAACGAGCCTGAATCGTCTAGACTGTCGAGTGTCTAGGGGTCAAAAAGCCCCTGAGGGCAAAAAGCCCCTGAAAACAGTGGCTTGTTTGCCAGGATAGCTCTGTCATGCGGGCAAACATCCCTTATTGCCAGTATGTACCGATGGCTGAATACTGAATATGTACCATATAATACATAACTTAAACTTCCTGTCATATAACCGTATGTATCATGTAATATGTAACTTACACTATACCGGTGCCGAAAGGTCATCTTATGATATTGTCATGAAGTGATGTTATACCTCCTTGAAGTTCCTATCAACCTCCTGCAATTTCTATAACCCTTTGCACTTTTGACCCTCAAATTTCCTCCAGTTAATTCCCACGGTTCCGAATAAAGAAATACATTACAAATTGTTCGGTAAATATAATCCTTTACAACACTACGAGTTACACTAAATGTGTGCCTAAACACGATACCGACTGCGCTAACGTTGAACTCTTAATTATATCGATTTATTACTTCTCTAATTACAGTACAATAAAACATAGTCACGGGTTTTATGTACAATGCAATATATAACAAGCACAATAGGCTCCATGCAACAGTTATCCTGGATAACTGTAACTTAATCAATTAATATATGTTGTAATAGTACAGTTCTAGTTAAACCAATTGATGAAATGAATGTTCTTCAGAGTACAATACGGTTACTATACAATATCTTACAGTTTCTTATCAGCTTCAGTTTGAATCACGATATAAATTTATAAAAAATATGTAACTATATAATATTTTAATTTCACTCTATGAATATTTCTACGTCACGGCCATTTGGCATCATAATGATTGATTTGAAAGCAAACAGCTCCTCTTGTAATGTACAATATAGGCTGGTCATACGAATCAAACCTACTTGTTACGTTAACGGTAGAAACTAACGTTATCTCGCTCTACAGTCTAATACTGGGAATTATTGTGTTTATGAAAACTGCATGGCTATATTTTTTTTCTTTGATGGTCAATTAAATCTTACTTCTACTCTGATTTAGTTTATTTTAGTTGTTTAGTTTAGTAGAAAAAAAGGATCAGGAGGGACACTCAAGTCCCCATCGGACCCTATCGGAGAGAGGAAAAAACTGAAAACACAAACACTCAGACCCGATTACAATGCTTAAACTACTATTAGCAAACATAAAATAGTCGGTGAAGGATAAATTGTCAAAACCATACACACTCTTGAAAACCTGAATCAAGTCACCACGTAACCTCCTAAGCTCCAGTGTGGTGAGATTTTCTCTCCTGGAACTATTTCATTTACTTTCCACACTCTAAAAATTTAACATTACAAAATGGCGGAACGATTCCTCGTGTTTATTCCTGTTACGATGTGATACAATGTAATCCACGTACACACAGTATGGAATGAAAAAACATGTCTTTATTACTTCCTGTAGAATCGAAGTATTACAACCCCTGAACAGATAGTTTCCTGTTTTGAGAAGTTTCGTATACATAGTTATATATATACAGCATGTAAAGTATGTACAGTCCTATGTTTAGCACATTGACAAATGAATCAATACCTAGACTGATCCTCTTGATTTGATTCGCTCACGAACAAGTTCTATCGGACGATCATGATGTCAGAGAGTGTTCCATGACATTATTGATGTAGTTGTGTAAGTATATTTAGTGTCGTTATCGAGACCCATCTCCTCCTCCTTCTTTGACGTGATAGAGGTATAGCAGTTTCTGAGTTATGGTTTCGTTTAATTCATTTGTAATTATCTTCGAGTGGGAAGTACCGCTATTTCCACCTTCCACACGGTTGTCACACTCCGTAACCACGCGATAACGCACCCGAGAAATGGTAATATGCTATTACCCACACGACGTATTATATATGCAGAAAATAACGTAATATTTAGTCGATGCAAAATAAAAGTGATGGATTCAAGCGCACAATCTGTAAACGGCAACGAAAGTACCTATATATCGGCTGACCTTAAATTTCCGTCTTTTGTTTTAAATCGTTCTCAGACAGCACTTACAGCTAAATTACTGTGACGTGAGAAATTCAAATAATAAGTTCCCACTCGGGTTCTTTTAACACTTATGAAAAAAATGAAATGTAACAGTATGCTTATAAATAACGAAACTTTATTATTGTACACTACAATTCACATAAGCTGCTTTGCTACCTTAACTGTCTTTTACATAACATAATCTTAACGTTTATTGGTGCCCTTTTTTTTTATCAACAGAAAATGTTCAAAAAAAACTAACGAAGTCGGGTTTTTTCTCCACGACAATTCTCTTGTTAACTAATCTGGCGTATTCGATAACTCTTTTAAATAACGTTTTCTTCGTGTATACTCATAGTTGATGTTATCGACCAATACACACTACAAACGGAGGGAGGGCCTCAACGTTGGCTGCTACGCACGGATCTTCCGTCTCGTGGCTCCTCTCTAAATCAAACAGACACTGGCTTAGCGTTCCCAGTATTTAACAAAACGGAGCACTGAGTTCCGTCTCCAAGGAAATGGTATACTGTAATAAAATTGATACAATGATGTTTTCTCTTGTCAGTAAAAATGAATAGTTTACATCATGTACTCAATCCCCCTAACTATACTCTAAATAAGAAAACATTATCGTTATACAGTAATAAAAGTGGACTGTCCCTATAATTAACATTATTATCATATAGCCAACTTCCACCCTTCAAATCGAAAACGGATTTGTCTCTCCAGCAATTAATATTCAAACAATGCATTTTTAATTAACCCTCTGTCATATACTATAGTTTTAAGTATAATTCAATCCCCATATGAGTTATTCCCATTTACCATTGGGCTACACTACACTACTTATAAACACACTTCTAATAATAGGGCATTTAATATTAGCTACACACTACCAAATTAATATATATTCCTTAGTCAATCAATTAAAACAAATTCCCACTTACGTGAAAAGGTCTAGACAGCCTCTGAGTCACGGCATGGGGCAGGTGCCTCCATTTGGTCGGTGAAGGGTACTCTCAGTCATATATCAAATACAAGTATACCGTCTACCCAGACAATGTAGCCTCTCCCGGTAATATATACCCTAGGCCTGTCTCCACGACATATATACTGTGATTGACTCCCTATTTAATAACGCCTAAAACCGCCGTCTACTCTGCCGAAATGCTCAGAGTGAAGTGAAGTTTCTAAACCTCGTGTTCCATTCCATTTGCCCATTCCACCTGGAAGCAATGCTTGCAATTAGGGGCATGTGTTTCAAATATTCATCCTTTGTAAGAGACCTTTTGTTTTTATTTAGCGCGCCTCGCTCCGTAACAATACGTTTTGGCATTTACTGTTGGATACGCTACAAACACCTTGCATATTATGCTAATTAGTCTATGACCAGTGGAAAGAACCCTATACGTGTCATTTTAACCATCACAATTACTTCCTTTTCTAAAGAACCTCAACATTGTGATAATGTAAGAAGGGAAGCTTTCAGATTGACCTTATAATGAAAGTACCTATTAAATACAGTTCCATTACGTTTTTCACATAACATCACGAGTCACACAAACAAATGCTCACCGGCATTCATAGCAAAAAGATGTTACTTTCAGATTTTTCATTTGGATAATTTACCTTAAGATCATTTTATCTGTTGAATTGTTTAACGAATATGATTTCTTTGATATCAAGAAAGCTAGATATTTTTGTTATAGACAATGATCGTCTGCGTTAAAATATAAACCCAGCGACGTCCTATAGTTGCAGGCAAACAAAAATCCTGAACTGCTGACATTGTTTATCACACTGCCAGTATTGGTCGTAAGGCAAAACAAATTTTCAGTACATTTGGAAACTTCGTCAAAACACAATTGCAAGATTGGGTAAAGCGACCACCTTTAAATGATATTTATCCCCTTCAAATATTTGCCCAAATCGTAAATGGTACCACAATCTGAAAATGTTGAAAGCAACGAACCCACAGAGTCAACACATCTGCTACAATTATTGTTAGATCCGGGGATTCTACGACTGTACCAATTAGCTCGACTTATTAATAGATGTATGTTTACTAAGTTTTCTTGGTTGCTATATCACTTTAATTGTGTTGAAAGTCGACTTGTAAGTTGCTACCACAGCTATTCATATCACGTGAATTTGACTAAGACGAGAAGTCAGTTATGACTTCAGACTCTTTGGTCACTGTACTGTTATACACTTGCAACAAAATACACTTGATCATTTTAAAGAGGGACCTAACACAACATGTTACGAATTCAGTTCGTAGAAAGGCACTATATAGGTTATTCAGCCTTGTATAATGTAGATATGTAGGCAGAGAGTTTGGAAGTGAATCATTTAATATATAAAATACTGTTCGACTTAAAATCCGCCGCAAAGAAAATATTCAGATTAAGACGCTGGCAGTGTATAGCTTTCCAGTCATTACCAAGGGCTGCAATCATCGTAAATGTTTTTCTGGTTAAGTCTGGCCTTCCATTGCATACCACACCTAGATATAACATACAACGTACACAACTTTCTAAATTCTAATCAATACTGCTCGTTTAATTCCACGTCTTTGTGTTGTCTATTTCACAGGTTATCAAATTCGGTATACAGAATGTTAGCTACTCGTATGCGTGTTCGGAGCTGATCTCAAGATGTTCGACATTGTCCGGTTTCTATTTTCGAAACTAATAGTGATAATATTGGGATACTGGATGGATAAAGGTTATTGAATATACTCAGGAAACGAACTTAACAAAGTCTTTTCAAAGCATCTCCGGCTTACAAATTATTTTGAGTTGGTTAGAATCATGTTTGATCCCTAGAGTACGGCCAATATGTCACCAAAACAGAACTAGTATTGTTCGCTACAGGTGACAAACGCCTACAGTGGAATTACGACCTTTCTTATCGGTTTCGAACCTCTGGACATACAATTAGCGTTCATAGCGTTCATAGTGGCTGGGTGTTTGCATATAAAGCGGGAGGCCTGGATTCAAATCCCGGTGGAGGCTGGAAGTTTCTTTACTGTTTTGGATTTTCCAACTCACTACGACTTCCATTACATATATTCATTTGCCTTTATTGTTTACCTCTAGATCATTAACAAAAGTCTGTTCAAAGTATCTCTTTCAAGATCCGGCTTTATGAATCAGTGTTTTACTGCTGATGTCGCATTTGAGGCCAATCAACTTGACATCGAAGAAATTTACTGTTAGGTCAAAGACCTATGGTAAGGTCTATATGCGTAGGCTAATGTAACTTCATTATAGGCCAGGCCAGGCGTAGTGGTGTACGCCTTTTACTAACTGCCGTAACAACCGAACCCAAAATCATGCATTTTGAAATAAACATTAAATTACCGATTTTGGCCTCTTCAAAAATGGGCGTTTCTGTTAAGAAGTGCAAATGGTCTTTGATCCGTGTACAGACAAACACATGCACGTACTACCCGCCCAATTGCAACTTGATAGAGTGGATATTGTATAACTTAACCGGAAATCTCGGGTCACCATTAAGTCCACGACCGTTCACATTACATTTATTATGAATGCAAGAGGGATTGAAGAAACCCTAGAAAGGACGATTATTGTTAAAGACTACAAGCGGAATTGAAGTATGAGTAGGCCCTAATCTTTTTGTACTGTCGTGTTCTTTTCTTTTATTTTTCGATTTTATTTTTTCTTCAGCCAGGCTGAATTTCCTGTGAGTAACGCGGATTTCCTGGGAACGTGGTTCGGAAGGTCTTCCAGCCATATAAAATAAAACTATCACTGCATATAATCATGATGATTATAGCTTATAGTTGTTTACATTTGTTTTAAGCAATGTTGTTCCTGCCAAAAACGAGAAAGTATCAACATTATCATAGTTATTACCTGTTACGTCGGACCGCTAAACAAATACACCCTTGTTGAATAGCTAGAGGAGAGAGAACAAAAAAAACAAAAAAACTAACGTTGAACGATGACAATAACGCAAGTTTATGTTTATTTCAGTATATTGGATGATATATGTACAATTACTTGCTCTCCTTAGTCATCTCATGTATTTTTAATGGACATTTTATATATCTCAGGCATCTTACTAAACATCTAATTCCAGAACTTTGTTAGTGATTCCACCTAATTTACAGTTTAACAGAACTAATTATTCCATATATAGCTTTCCTTATTATCAAGCGAATACACATTTACTTCACTAAGGTCTTAACAAACACACATAATAACTAAATTCAACCCTATACACTACAGTAGCAATCCAAACTGTACTTAGGAGATGATGCAATGCGGGGAAATTCCCTTATTGCGACATCAATCGTGACGTCACTCATAATGATCACCGCAGCTAACGCCTCGCAAACCATTGAGCTATTCACTTCAATCAAGCATCAACAAATGCTTCACCCATAAACATCTTCAAAATGGCTGCTAATGTGTCGTAACGGAACTCTAAAATATGATAATTCATTAATATCAACTGTCAAAAAAAATTATGTAGTACTTCATCCCATGTCCATTTTCCTCATAGAATAGCTTACAATTCCTGACGGAAAATAACGTGTCAACATTGTCAATACTGAAATGACAATGTACGCTACGGTAGTTTTCACGCTACTCAGCATTGAGTACATTGATAACCAAAGCGTGTTGAATAACGTATGTAGTGCAAGTGGTTATTACTTTCACAATCGATACAGATGAACCGTTTTCTCCTACTTATTTGCTACTTAACAACAGGTCATCTACGAAGAAAACCAACATATTTAAGATCTCAGACATTTATCCGGCTTAGAAGTGCTTAATTTAAGCAAATGGTAGGATTTAAAGACGATCATTCCTAGAGATGAGACTGAACATGGACAACTCGATGTAAAGTTGAACAATTGTCTCTGGGCCACGTATGTTAACATCCGGAACTTAGTTGTGCGCGTGCGCTAACATGCGTTATGTTAATGAGGTTGCATATTCATATAGAGCTTTTAACATATTAATAACATAATAATACTGATAATAGTAACGTTAATAATAATTATAACAATGATAATAATAATAATCATATTATTAATAAGTATAACAATATTAATATTAATATTCATAATAATAACAAGAACACTAATAATAATAATTATAATGCGCAAAGTAGAAGATAAGTTCTTAGCGCTGTACAAGGAAAATATGAACAAATTAACATGAAATACAAACAGGACAGAGAAGACCGAAGAAAATAATTCAATAATAAGTTTCGAGTTTAGATTTGAAGTTAGTTATTGAGAGTGTGTTGCGAATATTGAAAGGCAAAGTATTTCAAAAGCTTCGGTGGTGTAAGCGCTCTGTCGCCGTAAAAAGATCTTTTACATAGAGGTCCTGATTTGAGAAAAAGTTAATTCGATGGGCGTAAGTTAACATTGGTTGAATGAGATATGAGATCATAGATATATTTTGGAGCAAGAACGTAATACGTTCTGTAATTTGTAAGGAGAATTCTGAAATTAATGCGTTTGAAACGTTCAAGTTGTTTTTAAAATTGCATTATTGTATACCTAAATACCCATAAGTGCAGCTTGATCGAAGAAATAATAAATTCTTCATTTTAAATTAAAAACGGTGGGAATATAAACGATTTGTAGAACATAAATTATTTCTACCAAGGCATCCATTTTTGCTTATTTTTGTGATCGTTTCTCCTCACGCACTTTTACCCCGATAATAAAATCATAACTAAACCTATTATGTACGTATAATAACTAATATATGACGGTTAATTTCCATCATGAATATGAGATATACGATTTTCAGTTGCTCGATTGCCATTGTTGAAGAAAAAAAAACAATTCATGAATATGGTTTCGAATGACCATTAATTGCGGTAGAATCCAACGAAAGATAAAAAGCCAAAGAGAAGTAATGACACAATTGTTAGCTTTTATCAGTTAATTTTATGGTACCGGCTATAAACATGTGTACTTTCAAAGAGAAAATCGAGAATCAGCAACAAAGCACTAAGCTGACCCTAGGCTTTTAGGTTTTGTAACGTATATAAGTTACTTAACACGAGTTTCGTAATCCAACGTCTGACCTAGGCCGATATCAGCTGACCCAACATAAGTCTTAGTATAATTACCACGACCATGTCCTCGTTGCATTTTCACAATCGTTAAGCCTAACGTTAGCCGATGTGACACAAATAAGGCCATGCCACCAAACAATAAGATTTACCATAGGCCTATAACGGATCTGAGCGGTTCTCAGCTAAACGTAGTTGAAAACCAGATGTAGTAGACTAGAAATAGGCAAGTGAGACGAAATACAAATTTAAGATGGCAAGCCTTACATGTAGGGGGGAGGTGGGGATTTGATTTGGAGTAGTAAACATTAGGGAATCTGTCGTGGTCACTCAAGTAAGTAATGTATGAGAATACATGAAAGATGAAGTTAAACACATTAAATATATTCCGAGGTGTGTTTGTCAGCATTAAAGTAGTGTAGTGACATGCATACATGGTGGATATCTCATAATCATAGTGAAATCGAGGGTTTGAGCCAAACAGGGTAACCTCACCTCCACCCACCCTTCCAACCAAATGGATTTATAAGCTAGACAAAAAGACCCCATATTAACTAAATTTGAAGCAATGAGAAAAAAAAGAAGTCCAATCTGCATGGGTCTCTGGCTCCATATTTGTTATCATTTTAGGATGATGTTGGCATACATGTAAAGGCAGTAATGCAAATCTGAATGGATGCTGCTTGGAAACACACATAGTAATATTGGCCTACTGTAGAACAGACATGACCAAACAATTATTCCACTGATTAGTGCATATACATGATGAGTGG
>KN882729.1:29859-40645 GCA_000934455.1 Apostichopus parvimensis
TTGGACTGTAACATAATTGCGACTAAACTTTTGCTGTAAGTTATCCTTGAAAAAAAAATTGCTTGTAAGTCTGCAAAAAAGCTTATGTGTAGGTAAATGTACTCTTACGATATGTATTCAAGTTTTGTGCTGAACCAATTTGAAATGTACCAACGTGTGTATGGAACGATAGAAACGTTGCCAGGCAATAAAGCCAAACAGTACTTACTCTTTTAAAATAATTGTTATATTGATCACCAATCCATGATACTCACCCGAAGAAACTGGATGACAACTTTAGTGTTGGCTAAATATAACATATCTTGATGCGATAATGATAGTCGATAAACAGATATGTGTAGTGATATAGGAAGATGAAATTAACAAAGAGGGAAGACGCAACTGTAACCATGATATGGTTGTGTTGTCCGACTGTTGCATATATTTGGATGGATGAATGGATATATGCATGGATATATGCATAGATATATGTATGGATATATACATGGATATATGCGTGGATATATGTGTGGATATATGTGTGGATATATGCGTGGATATATGCATGGATATATGCATAGATATATGCATGGATACATGCATGGATACATGCATGGATATATCCATGGATATATGCATGGATATATGCTTGGATATGTGCATGGATATATGCATGGATAAATGCATGGATATATGCATGGATATATACATGGATGGATGCAAGGATATATGCATGGATATGTACATTGATATATGCATGGATATATGCGTGGACATATGCGTGGACATATACATGGATATGTGCATGGATATATGCATGGATATATGCATGGATATATGCATGGATATATACGTGGATATATGCATGGATATATGCATGGATATGTGCATTGATATATGCATGGATATATGCATGGATATATGCATGGATAAATGCATGGATATATGCATGGATATATGGATAGATATATACATGGATATATGCATGGATATATGCATGGATATTATAGTAATACTATATTAACTTATTCAGTATTTAGTTAACGGATCCGACTACAGATTTACTTATAACAGAAACTTTCAAATTATAAATATACATTTTTCTTTTAATTACTTTATGAAATTTTGTAAAATTTTCAGCTCAATTAATAACCCACTTGAGACACACGACAAGAAACCAAGAAATATACTACCAAAACAAAGCACACAACAACCCTTACAGGGAAGTGTGATAAATGACCGTCCATGCCGATTTTATTCTTTTTATTCCCCCAATTTTCTTCAAAAAGTGAACTATTGGAAGGTTTTATCGCAATATGATGTGTGCTGGAGTTAACCGGAATAACCTAAGCGACGTCCTTGAGATTAATTCAACGAAATAAAAAGGCGGTAATTGTTTGTCGGAGGTCGTGTTGGCTCTAATAGTTTGCTTTCCTTTCATAAACTGACTTTAGAAGGTGAGCTTTGCTAAAGGCATGCAGTTGCTATACATTGAAAATTATATTTTTTTCGTGTGTGCTTGCGTGGGTGCGTGCGTGTGCTTGTCTCTTTGTGTGATTTATGATGGACTAGCATTAAAACCACAAGTCAATTATGCCATTTATGTCTGTCTGTGTACAACAAACACTGCGTGCAAACGAATACTATGCGTTCACAATAAGCTTCAAAATGTGTACTTGTATGACTAGCAACTTAATAATCCGGATCATCGCTACAATGATAAAGACTCCACTTCTTCGAACTAGCCATTTGTGAAATATTCACATCACACATATAGCCTGACTAAATCGACTCGAGTCCTTGTGTTATGTGAAAGTTGGTTTGCCTGTAAACATATATATATATATATATATATGCATATACATATACATAGATACATGTATATACATACATGCATTTATATAAATAAATAAAATATATATAAATACATATATATGCATATTCTTGATATCATGCATACACCACGGTGCGTATTTGCGAAGGAAGGTACATCAATGAATACTATCTGCGATACGTAGATAGACTAATAATATTCTTAATAGCGCAGAAGGTAAAATCTTCGTGTCGTGTCACAATTTTACGAGAATTTAATCGCCGTAATGTAACCGAACCCACACATAGCCAAAAAAAGAATCGATTGCGCGATTAACCTGAACAAATATGTTTCTTTATGAATATTTTAGATAGGTCTAATTCGAGACACTTATTTTCGTTTTCCGCTATATTCCTCTTATAATTTTTTACTATTTCGCGACAGCCTGCTAAATGTTTTTATCATACCAAGGTTAAACTTTATCGATGCTTGCGACAGCTGAGTTCATATAGCTATATTGCAAAGTAGATTTCTATAGGTTAACATTAATGTTGAGAGCGTCATAAGTTTTACGTCATAATTTGACAGGTCTAGTAATTATATCACATAGATGAATAAGTCAAGCTATCCAGCACCCGCATCGGTTTCCTTGAAATTGTATCAAATATTGATAGTACGGGGTGGTTGTCTCATTAAGCTAATGGGTATCAGTCGGTAAGCCCGACCTTAATATTTCGCAAATATATTGAAAGATGATAAAGAACTATCTGAAAACGAAGCGAGCCTTAAAGGGATACCTTTAACCAGAATGTTTTATTTGTTTAAATATATCCAAACAAAACGAAAGAAGAGTAGGGAGGGGGAAATTAAGTACTATAGTATAAATGTTTCTAATGCTATTCCGGTATTAAATATATAGTCAAGCGTTACAGTTATAATAAACCTCTGGAATGCTTCTTTTAGGTTAGATTTTCATGATGACGTTGGCTCCTCAGTCCCAGGCTAAATATAAAATTATTAATCCCTTGTTTTATACTTATAACTTAACTGAAATATGTTCTTCTATAACTGTTCATGCATCAAAAAGGCATATTTCCTTTTAATGACTTTTGAACACCATTAGTGTTCCAGACAAATTTGTAATACATTTTAAGCCATGTTATTGTTGAGACCTTAAAATATACTTTTAATTTTTTTTAAATTTTTTGAAAATTGTTTAAATTAAATTAATTTTTTTAATTTTGTTGTGTTGCATCTGACGAACTGACCAAATATTTGGGCTATAAGTATCACAGCAACTTTAATTGATGAGACTGAGATGTTTGTGAATGGAAATTTATTTTTTTTACAATTAATGTTTACTGTTCAGTCTTTATTCCCCTGTCACTTCTTTGTTTAATTCATGTGCACCAGATTCGGTGTCCAACTTGTACTCCGAGAAGAGGTGTAAACTGTGATATACCCCAAAAAAAGTCCGCATTTTTCGGGCTCCTCCTCGTCAAATATTTGTGGTAGAAATTCATCTTGATCTAAACTTGATAAAGATTCCCAGAGATGAAGGTTCTATGTCTTCCTTATTGCTTTAATTTCCGACAAAACATTTGCAAAGGTTGCGTTGCAGCTTCTATGGGTTACGCGATGTATTTAAAACGCGGTGTCGGCTTTTTCTTCCCTTGCATGAACTATTCTTGCAATGACGTTTTCATTAAGTCGATTGCGGAGTGGCTGCTGGCGAACGTTCCAGTCGTTGGCTAAATGGATTGATTTTGGTACTGTTTTGCTAGAAACGAATAATTCCAGTGAGGTTTAACGTCACGTTTTGTTAATTTCATCATTTAAGTTTTCATATGTAAGTTGATGGGTAGGCTAGGCCACTGAAAGGAAATTTTCAGTACTGAATTTCCGGCCTCATTTAAGGTGCACTTGATGAGCATTGCATCTGAAATATACTCTTTCTCATTGCTTGTTCCTAAGAAGGTATATTTTGGGGGTTTTATTTTAATCTTCGTTTAGGTAGATTTGACGGTTTGTCCCCTTATGACCCACTGCCTCTTGAAGTTTACACCTCTTCGACTTCATTCTGTTCGATAGCAACATCTTCATATCTATCTACATAATTAGCAAAATATAAGGCTACCCAATGCTTCATTTCAACAAGTAATGGAAAACCCCAAAACTTGTAAGAAGCTTTCTATCAGCTTTTTATAGCTAATAATATATGCTAACATGCCAACATTGGGTGACAAGTTTATTTTTAATTAAACTGAAATTACTAATCATTAGCTTAAATCGATCAAGGACAATAAAATGTATACTATTCCAATAGGTGACTTAGAATTTAGGCAGACTTAGGCCTAAATTATTTACACACATTATTTTTGTGCTTAATTAAATAATACATATACCCTATCCATCATTTGAAAAGTCTCTTATAGAGAGTAAGGTGTAGATCGATATCTATGACATGAGCTGGATCTTCAAAATGCCATGACATTTAAAAAATCGCAAGGCTTTTAAAACTGCAAAATGCTGCACCTTTGTAATGAAGGTATGCATAACTTTAGCGGGGGATATTTGTCAATAAAACCAGGATTGAAAACCGGTTTATGTAGATTCCATTTACAAACGAAGGTTATTAACATGCCAAATGTCTTTTTCCTTATCTTAAATCTAATTATCATAAATGTGAGAATATATTTATATATATATATGTATATATATATGCATATACGTTTACAGAGTAAGCGGAAATACTCAGTCTTTAATAAAAAAGTACCAGCCACGTATTGTCAGCTTATACTTGTTTTTTGCACGAAGCGAAAATGGTTTAAATTTACTTGACAATTAGGGTAATGTGGAAAAGATTAAAGTTTCGCAAATCGATTTGTTACCGACTACTTTTAACTCCTAATGACTGACAAGACTTTACAAATTTGACGACGCTATTATCTATGTTGATGGGTTTTTGTCCCAATTGGCTTTCCTTGTCAAAACAAATTAGTACTTTCATACAATGGCAATTTTAAAACCTTTCTTATTTTAAAAGAGAAGAAAGGCTTAGGCCTATTTTCCAATTTTTCAGTCTATTAACTTAAAATGATTGAGTCTAAGTACTAAACTCCGATGGAAATGTTCTTTATGTAAACATAAAAAAGTATAATCCAATTTGTAAACTATTTGTGAAAAGGGGGAAAATGAGTTAGGCCCTGTTAGTCAATTACTATTAGCCTATAAGTCAACGGAACGAGGCAAAATTTTGCCAAAAGGTATTTTGAATCACTTTAAAAGGGCGAATAAGTATTATGTTGTTATAATCCTAATTGGTTGTCTATTTGATTCGTTAAGATGGGGGCGATTGCTAGCAAATTGATAAGTTGCATTAGCCTACCACTGTTAATTTACCGTAATGGTGAAGTTGGACAAACATCTA
The DNA here is from genome assembly GCA_000934455.1 of Apostichopus parvimensis. Taxonomy (NCBI): domain Eukaryota; kingdom Metazoa; phylum Echinodermata; class Holothuroidea; order Aspidochirotida; family Stichopodidae; genus Apostichopus; species Apostichopus parvimensis. The sequence continues at coordinate 35,082 of KN882729.1, forward strand.
ATCAAGTAATGAGGCATATACCCTTAGGACAGAAATAGAAAACATTAGCCGAAATATAACGCCAACGCAACAAAAAAAACAATCGTAGGCGAGAATAATGAAGGAAAAGAAAACTTCTTCTGTATATTCTTACCAGCTTTATAAAACAATAGTAAAGTTTTCGAGCAATTTGCCGCCAAAAGTTGACAAAACTGAGTATTCTTTCAGATAATAAGCCAGGCAACATTTGTTTAGTTTGGAAGCTTTCCCACCAAAGGTATAGGTTGAATATAAATGCAAACAGTTAAACTGTTAGAAAGACACTTTTTTATTTATTCATTTTTGATCTTATGGTAACAAGACGATCAGGAATTTAAAAACCTTACATCTTTCTATTAGAAATTAATAAGCTTGCTCGGAAAATATGATTAAAGTTATGATATAGGTTGACTAAATATCTCCTGCTTAATGAAATATGATTTAAAAAAAACACTTTTGAAAAAATCAATATTTTTTTTGCCGTATCACAATTTTTGGAACCGTTTTCTTTTCCTCCTCCTTCTTCTTCTCCTCTCTCTCTCTCTTTTATCCTTTTTTATGTTTATATAAATAAAGGTTTTTCATACCATTATTTTAACTGTGTTTGAAACTGGTAGTATACCGTCAAACGTATACTTGACTACAAGGTTCTTAAAATCATAAACCATATTTGTTCTTGTGTTATTATTAATTTCATGATTCCCCTGGGAAGGTATATTGTCATCAATATTGCCACCACATTTTCAGATTCATCAAATTTCAGGATTATGTTATGTCGGCTGATATACACCATATTTTGCTATTGCAGACTAACAGGCAATTTCCCCTCCCAAACAGAACGTGTTCGTCCAGGGAGGTGTTATTTCCCTGGCACATATATACTAAGCGTATCGGAATGTTGAGAAGCGGATAAAATCCATCTGTATAATGAAATGCATGATGATGGTCGTAATATCATTCTCAAAAGCAAACATAACCAAGTACAAATAAATGTCACATTGTTAATGCACGTATACATAATACGTGAACTGCAAGTGTGAACACCTCTTCACACAAATTCTGACGTCAAAATGGAAGCATCTTTTCGCTAGAGAGAAAATGAGTTTTATCGATTTGTCCATCAGAAAGAATCGCTATTTTGGGGCTATACCTAATCCGAAAACGTTTACCTTCGGGATTATCACCCAGGTCGATGGCGTAGTAAAAATTGTGGACTAGAAGTTAGTATATAATGATGTAGGTTGCTATTCCAATGGTCTGGGTTATTTGTAAGATTATATGTTGTGAGTAGTATAGTTGCAAAAAACAAAACAAAAATATGATAGTTGGTTCTACTGCGGTTGTTAAGGGTTGGCTGTTGTAACAAAACGGTACTCCTGGGCTTGTAGAAGATTGTACTCATAGATGAAATATTGACAAAATATGTCAGTTTATAATTCTGAAGACATGTTTAAGGAACTCATATTGACTCACAATTGAAAAACAAATCCTTTTAATACTAAAAACATCAAAGCATTAAGTGGACAATTGCAATAATCAACTTATATCTCTTCACCAACAATGATGTTATAAATCATACTTATAATTACCGGTATGAATTTTATTATTCACTATAGTTTATAACTGCCGTGGAATCTTAATATGACCAAACTAAATTTACACTGGATCATGTAATTAGTTACATACTCGATAGATTTAGATAATGTTTGAAAAGGAAATTACAATTTCAAACGATATCAAGATTTTTACAGATTTACAAATTGAGACGAATTTTCGGAAACAAACACTCATGAATCAAATGAGTTATTATTAAATATTATTTAAAAGAAGACAATGTATACTATAGGAACAAACTCGGTTGTCTAAATATTTACAAACCATTTAGCGCTCTTCTATTAAGTTGACCTATATATTTGTAGACATTCCATAAACTACAATAATTGTTCATTGAATCAATGCGTCTATATGGGTCACTAATGGGTTGATACGTATCGCGTATTGGTAGATATGTACATAAATGTATGATGTATATAGATGTGCATAGTTGTATGATGTATATATGTATATATGTATATATGTATATATGTTTATATGTATATATGTATACATGTATACATGTATATGTATGTATATGATATGTATAGATATATATGTACATATGAGTATATGTATACTGAACACATTGCCGGTTCAATATATCCCGGTGGAGGCTGGCAATTTTTTCACTGTTCTGGATTTTCCAACTCACTACGATTTATAAAGTTTATAAAGTTTGTTTCTTCGATTTTCTCCGAAATTTGTAATTATCCTCATTACTTAACGTAAACTTTTTATAAGCAATTTATTTTATTTACTTAACTTGTACACATGACGACCATGTCTTCATGTCTGTAGGTTATGTTGTAACCGTATAAACAACACAAGATTGCAACAGAGGCAAGTGACCTAAATGACACTAAACAAACTTGACAATTCCGCAGTCAGACGGAACCAGATGAAATCATGAGGCAGATTTGCTCTCGTGTTGATGCCTTATCAGTGAAAGGTAATGACAGCGGTAAAGGAAATAGTTCAATGGTGGTTTTGAGCTGGCACATGTTATAAAAAGCTGTTCTTCCCTTCTGATTGTGAGATTAATTAACCAGTGATTTATATAATACCCAGATATATGACTGTATGAATCCATATACGCTAGGCCTTGCAGCCATGGCGGCCATTTTTTTTATGTTTTTATTGACTGTTGGACAAAAAAAAATACAAAAAGGAAAAACATAAGATTAAACACAAATTAAGCGATAGCAGGGACAATGTGTTTTCGAGAAGGTCAGGAATATAGGTAACACAAAAATGTTAACCTATAAATAGAAAGTACCGGAAAACACATCTCCCAAAATTTGAAGTTTAACAGAATTATCTGGTGGCTATAGATGTGAATGCTTAGCAAAATTGCTGAATATTTCCTGAATTTGTGGGCAAGAAATACATCCTCATAGCATTTTGTCTCGTAAAGATATGATTTTTTTCTTCAAAATTTGTGATATTTTGTAAATGCACCTGGCAACAGCAGAATGGGTGTGATGTCATCAGGCCAATGTAGCTGAAAAATGTCCTTGGTTTTTTTTCTTTCTTCATATAATTTGTCAATCATTTATCCACAGAGGAACAGAATATTTCTACCAAAAAGATATAGTTTGATGAAATTCTAAGTACCGTACATATAAATTTGACAGTAAATGCAAATATCCCAAATATAAGAGATTTCACGGATAAAGTGAAGTAGTATTATGATAATAGCCTAAGTAAAGATTTTGAAGAGTATTTTCTCAGATGACGTCACAGACGCCCTACTGTGATCAAACTTCCTTCCTGTAGCAGTTGAAGTTTTAGCACCTCAAAACAGGTTACATTCGTTCAACAATATCTCGAGTTACGGGCAAGCTATTGAGATGGGATTTTCAACTAACAGTGGGGATTTTCCCCCTCTTCAATATAAGTTTCACATTTGCTTGTCACCAGAAAGCCTTTAAAGTTTCTCTGTATCTGTTATACAGGCAACATTTTTTACATATTACGTCAAGCTTTTTGAGCCACAGTCGGCACCTTCAGTCAAAATCATGCCATGATATGAGATCAACATAATACATGCATAAACAGACAATTTATCACGAAAAATGATAACATCAAGTGTACGGTTTACTGCGAGTATATTTCTTAGTCACCAGAGTAACCATGGTGATGGAATATTTATAGCTTTATGGATGTCATAAAACATACCACAGACGGTAAACAGACAAGTTAACATAAATCAGCCGCCATATCACATAAATTATATTATCATTATTATGAACTGATGAATGTCACCAATAATTAAATCATATTGAACTGATTTTCATAAAAATAAAAAACATGGAATTTATATTGCCTACAAGACAGTGAAAAATGAAGAGGTGGAAAAGTTTTCAATACGTTTGATTCATAATTTAATATCAAATTTGGTTATAATCAAGTTTATGAATACATTGGTATCGTATTATATTTAACGAATAGCGTCCGCCCACCCTCGGGCCATCCCCCTCCCCCCCCCCAAAAAAAAGAACAGAAGAAAACATTGATTTAAAACTTAACCCTGTATATGATTTAACTGTCAACATATATGCCCGGACATTTCCCAAGGTCTAATCTTAAGAGTCTGGGCCATAAAATTCCAAAAAATATGGTAGCCTAGTAAAATTGCTAAATTTAGGGCTTTACAATTTTTAAAGTTTATTGATCATTATAACTATGTTCTCCATTAAATCTGAAAGTAAAAGTAAGTAAGCCTGCTAAGGAGAAGGAGAAGGAGAAGGAGAAGGAAGATAGATGTAAATAGCGAGCCACACCGAGCATGCTGCAGCCTAATATTTGGTGTCAGCCATCCATCAATTGTCTTTTATTTGCGTAATTAATCTGTTTGAAATTTGACTTACTTCAAAATCGTGTCTGTATCACACTTATGACAAATCGGGACAGGTTCATCTGTATATTGCGGTATTAAAAAGGAAAATATAAAGGAAAAACATGGACTTTTGTCTTTCTATACGCCTAAACTTGACTTCGATTTGTTCACCTTTCAAAATGTCACGTTTTGCAATTGGCCTGAGTTTGAAAGAATATTGATGAAAAACATGTTTTGAACTTTCATCATTTGAATTGACTTTTTTCATTCCGTTCATTCTTATCCTTTTCTCCTTTTGTCTAATTTTATTTGATGGATTGATTTTTCTCTATCCTGCTGTTTACCTTTCCTCTTTCTGACAGAGTTTTCTAGTCTTGTTTATGATTTACCGGACGTTAGCCATTAGTTTCTCCTCGCCCTTACAATGTATAGCCTACTAATACAATGCGAATTTGTGTTTCTGAAAAGTTAACAACCAAAAAGTGTAGGTGGAATTTATTAACAATTCATAAGTAGAGGGTTTTTCTCTCGGGGACCGAAGAGAGGGAATGGGAGATGAAGAAGGGACCGGAACTCATGGTTGAGATACCCTACACACTACAGGGAGTCATGGACCCCACTGTAAGCTGTAACGTCTCTCCTTCATTTAACACTGGATCCCTGACGTAGTGTCTGTGCGGTAGTGTTGGAAGGACTACTTGACTTTAACGCCGGACTGCGGAGATACACCGATGTGTAAAAAGGGCAAAAGATAGGCTGGAGTGCGTAATGATTGTGTCGCATGAGAAGATATTGGAACTGAATATCGGCGGCGTTGTGATGTGTGTGGAATGACAAGAGCTCTAGGCAACGTATACACCTTGCCTCTTGAGTCACGGACAACTTAAGAATGCATATTTACCCGTTCTCAGAATTACAGACTCAGTATTCCGTTTATATGCTTCATTTAAGTCGTGTGTGGTATCCTTCATTGGCCTAGAAATGCTGATGAACCTGATAACATATCCTAGAGAGCCAAGCTGACTGCATAATGCATGTCAGTTCAAATATTAGTATGTGTATCAACAACCCGGATCAACTCGTCCTAGTTACGGTATAGATGAGGCCTATA
>KN882729.1:98410-109142 GCA_000934455.1 Apostichopus parvimensis
GGGGAGGGGAGGGGAGGGGGAGGGGGAGGTAACATACTTGTCCTCTAGCCCGACCTAACTTTTAATGCCTCTTACCCCGAGGAGTAATTTATTTCAATTATGATTATGCAGTAACAATATTTCTTCATTTTTGCCATAGCACAAACTAAAAGTATTTCCGCTTCTAAAACACGAAGAAGAACAGGAACCAACGTCAATCACGTGAGAGGATCGTTGGTGAAATGAAGATGTTGGACCCATCAATCACGTGAGAGGATCGTAGTTGAGATAAAAATGTCGGACCCATCAATCACGTGAGAGGATCGTAGTTGCGATGAAGATGTCGGACCCATCGATCACGCGAGAGGATCGTAAATGCGATGAAGATGTCGCACCCATCAGCCGAAGATCATCACAAGATCATTCAAAGGTCTGCTCGATCATAGCTAAGTTACATCGCTGCGACGCTCCCGATGTATTCATGCCGTGAGTCAGACAACCTACATATGGAGAATATTCATACCTAAGTTACATCGCTGCGATGGCCCGAAGTATACCGTGACTCAGACAACCTAACTGTGCAGAGGTTTCAACATTCTCGTTGGATGAGCTAATGGAATACTATTGACACAGAGAAAGAAAGGCTGACAAATGATGTATAGTACCCTCCATACTGGGGTAGGGGAAAGCAATAGGCTCACTCCTTCATCGATTTTCACAGCAACGATTTCCAAATGGATGTGGCATGGTCACTGACAGTGTGTCATCCCACCCCACACCGCACCGCCGTCCAACCCCAAGTGAACATTTCTCTCAACGTCTAAGAATCATATCCGAGCGCCTTAAAGGGTGTGAAGACTCGCGCAAAAAGTAACGTCTAATACCGGTAATCTGACCTAGTTTCAAATGAGGTGTAACAAAAGTGTTAAACACCACCATCGATCCCAGAAAATACATACACAGCTTGCTACCGTCGGTAATTAGACACTAGTTTACAGTCAGTACATACAGCTGCGGTCAATACCCATAGCACAGTATACAAACGATACAGCGATGGACATCTCAGGTCCAGCTAAAGATAACAATTAAGGTATCACGTTTCATTACTGTCTGCATTTGTAGCGACACGAACAAAACGTCACTTGCAAGCAACAGAAAGTTAACTTTTTAAGATGGCCGCACGCGGTTTGGGGCGAGTCTTCAATGCCTTTAACCTTTAAAAAGGTACTTTTTTTGCAAACTTATAGGAAATATTTACCATTAGTAGAATGTGGGGCTAAATACTGATGACTTGATTTAAATGTCGAATTGTTCAATAATTGTGAACGTTCAAACTCCACTGTTTTTTTTTTTAGAATTTCTTTCATAACTTAATTTACAAAATGTCACCTCCATAGTGACATGCAGATGCAAGCATGAAATCTAATAAAGTTTAACTAACAATTTGCAGTTCACTGGGGCACGGTGAAAGGTAAAAAATCACTTTGGATTTGGCCTGCAGTATAGGTAAATGCATCAGCTTTTACCAACCGTGAAAATTCTCTAAACTAAACATTTTTTTTTGTGTGTGTGCAAATGATTGACATATTTAATAGGCGAAACAGATCGACAGATTGGATTATTTGCAGTGTAACAAAATAATCACTTCAAATACATGAATAAAGAGAAGAAATAAGATATTTAGAAGCATTTTGCCTGGACCTGCGGAGGGTTTTTAATAGTGGTACATGCTGTGTAAACAACACTGTGTCTTTAATTATGGCATAAAGTTCTAAATACTGGTAGGTCGAATGTTACGTTTGTTCCACCTCTTATTTGTCGCTACAAAATGTGAAACGGTTTCTCAATCAAGTATACGAAAAGGGTTTACTATAATGAAATCGCATATATAAATCAAGCTTGCGTTTAGGTTTTGTCTTCCAGTGAGTCTAAATATTATATAAAAAGTTAAAAATTGTTTAAATTTGTAATATCAAACTCATAACTGCATGTTTCATGTCATGAGTTTCATCATGCGAATATTAATATCACCAGAGATTATAAAATTTGACTTTACCACGGCTAATGGAGTATTTGGATATAATGGAGTCTAATAATTATCGTCATTTCTCCGCAATGTGGAGTTTTTAACATCATTATTATGATTCAATGCATGTCAACTGCTGTACACAGAAAGAAAATCATTTTATCTGTACTGGCTTTTAAATAGTCAAAGGCCTCTGTTTGAAGCAATTAAAGCGTGTGTAATTATAGAGACAATGAAGTCGTTCGTTAGTAATGCTTGAGCAGTGGCGGAGCTCGGGGTATTGGTCAAGGGGGGGGGGGCGAGAATGGTCTGTAGGGGCGCTTTCTACACTATCTAAACGGAGCGCCACCACAGGTTGGCGCGGAGCGTACAGAAATTTTTTGAGTAAAGCCTTATTCCCTAGATCGCCGGAAATTACCCTTTCCGGGCCTGGCTAATTTGCAGAACATGTGACAAATGTCAATAGGTAGAAGAGAGAACAATACAAAAATTCAATAATCGCGAATAAGTAAAAAGTGGTAAAAAGCTGAAAAGGGCGCCAGCAGTCCATTTGAGTCCGTCAAGGGGGGGGGGGGGGGGGGCATCCGCCCCCTGACTGTATGGACGCTCCGCCACTGTGCTTGAGTATTAACCAGCTTGTGCAATTAATGTCATGCAATTTAGGAGTAATCATCGTCCGATTTGCAATTTTGCCATTCGTGTTGCGATTTTTATTAAAACATCGTTACAGTCTTTGAGGGTGGGGGAGGGGGTGGGGGAAGGGTTGGATTAAGGAAATCATTAATTCCAAATATTGTTTTTGTTGCTAAGATATATACTATAACATCAACGTAGAATGTTATTTTTTTTTAAGGTAGATATATATATGCCTATAGTTAATAAGAATGTTGTAAAAATGTTTGCCCGTTTAGGTTTTCAAGACGTTACGAAGTGTTGATTTCAGCACGAGAGTACTCCAAAGACAAACACATAGAAAAGATTTTCTAAGTGTTATACTATGTGTTTTACTATGCATTTTATCCCTCAGCTTGCTAACATTTTCTATCTCTCTCCCTCTCTTCAATTTTTCATATTTTTTTTATCTGGTTGGTGACAAATTCACTACAGTAAACACAAGAGTTTGGTTTATTCCGTAGAATTAACGCCGGTTACAACGAGAGATGCAGTTTGGGCCTTTCATAGCAGATATAGTTCAAAGCAACTGATCCAGTAAAAAAATATCCCCCCCCCCCCACTTTCCACCAAAACATATACTTCATAGCTGGTGCAAACAGACCCCATATGATACTACTATAGTACGTAGTGAAACTACAAGTTCAAGTTGGATCATCTATGTGATGAAGCAATAGGACAACGATGATGTTTGGTGACCTTGCAGGTCATTGTTACAGCAGTAGTCTTGGACAAGTCGTTTGTAGTACTCTTTTTCTCGCGTGCAAACTGTACATGCCTCAGAGTCCGTTTCTGCCTATCACGAATGTGCTTGCCTACTGTATTTTACATGCCCGAGGATCTGTCCGATACAAACCTATAGTATCAATCGAAAGTGTTGCCGGGCGTTCTCTGGGCAGTAGAGCACATAGATACGGGAAAATAGCTTTGTGAAAAATGAAAGGTATATTAGGCTGTTCATACTAGGGTCTTAACAAGACTATATTGCAGCAGTAAAAATGAAATGGATTTGATGCGTCCTTTCAAGTTCATTGCGCATACGTAAAAAAATACGGCACGGGACAACAACAAAAAAAAACCTGCGGGCAGTTTTATTGCATGTCGATGCCAAAAGATTTCACTAAAAGTCAGAGATAATATAAAATCATGCATAGTTACGTTGATGGTAACTTTTCATAGACAACCCATTAGTGAAAAGAAATTGTCATAATGTACCAAGGACTATAACAAAGACTTTTTTTTTTGTCCACCCATAAGAAAAAAAAAGCAGATTAAATATTATTCTCGGATCAATGCCACGAGTTGCTTCTGAACTGTTCGTTATATATATATATATTTTTTCTTTAAAGCGAAGAAAATATGAAGAGAAAAATGGGAAAGAGAAAGCACTCCAATTTTTTTCATCTTACCAAGGACATAAGCCATTTCTTTTCCTCTCTTAAAACTATTCATGCATCTATATATATCATCTTCTTTGTGATGTGCTACGAAATTTCTCGACCGTAATTCTTGTCATCTTGTATAAGAAGAAAACAAGATTTAGAAGAAGCAGGATTGCACGCCCATGGCATTATCCTATTATCAGATAAGAATGATTTTTACTTCAAGGACATTATTAAGTACTTCAAGCCGAAACATCTTCTTTACCATAATTTTTTTTGGGGGTTTCACAAACCATTGAAGTGGATTAAAGACACTTAACTCATAAACCCGATGAGCATTTTCATATTGCAATGTTAGTTTGTGTAATGCATTATTTAAAAAAAAAATGTAGTTTGTTGGGTTGGTATTGTTATACAAGGTGGCATCAACTTGTTACATTTATGACTAAACGAACCACTGTTTATGTACGGTGGCTTATTAGGGACATAGGAAAGAAAAACAAATTGAGATGAAAAGCCAAAATTTTGACTTTTAAAGTCAAAATGTTGAGATAAAAAGTCAAATATTTGAGATAAAAAGTCAAAATTTTGAGATAAAAAGTCAAACGTTTGAGATTTGGGGAAAACCTTTTTTCCCTCTTATGTCCCTATTAAGCCACCGTATATATGAGAGATCTCTAGAGATATTGGCCCTAAAGGTTTTCTTGCTATAATTTGCCAAATGACGTACCCAAAAGTACTTTGCCCAGTTTGTTCTGAACCACCAATTGATGATGAGGGAAAAACTGTCTAATATGAAGGGAAATGTAACTAAAAATGGCCATAAAGGAATAATATCGGGTTCAGAAGGAGGTGGGGGATAGGAGCGTTGGAATTCTTTCACTATTGGTGGTCGCTCCTCACAATACGTAACTGAACCTTCGTCTGTTTTCTTATACTTAGACTACCACGGATCACGTCCTTTTTGACGAATTTTTCTTTCATAAAACTTTTAAATAACAGAGGTACATATAACAAGCATATTTTTTATTTTTATCCTAATTGGTTAACCTGTTTTATCATTTGATCGGGAAAGGCTTAGTTTTTGTTTGAGGCCAAGGGCCCCTCAAACGACTTAACTACTTAAACACTTAACTACGTCCCACACATCACCAAAGAGTGCACAATTCAAACAATCCCTGTTGCCGGGGACAACAGCGCATCACATCCACGTGTCCCCTGGGGGACTTCCCACAGGGTGCAGCTGCCACACACCGGCGCACGCAACTATATTTACAACTTACCTCGCAAGTCCTCATTGATAAACCTGGGTGAAGAGAGGCAAATGGAGATAAAAGTGCCTTGCCCAATGACCTAGCCAGGACTCGAACCGGCAAACCTTAGATCACAAGTCCACTGCCTTTGACCACTTGTCCACAACCCTCTCCGTAGTGATATGTGCAGCCAGGCAGTACACTCATACAACGTTATGTTTATACATGCGATACAGTTATTATTAGGGGTTTACCATACATTTACTCGATCAACCAAAGATTGTCCCTTTTTTTTTGTTGCACGGAATTATATCTTGTCCTGCCAGCCAACAAAATTGACAACGATTTGTGAGTCTGTGTGACAGTCAAATATATCAATGTGTTCACCATAGAGAATCTAACAGAAATACAGGTGTGATACACACCACCGTACATGCAAACAGTTGAAAAAAATGATGGCCACCTTAAACTTTCCGGTAAAAAAATGAAAGATCTAGGACATTTTACACTTAGACCCTCCCATCTCCTATACAGGACGTGGTGTTGCACTATTCAACCAAAGGAATATGGTTAGCTGTAGATATTATGCAGTCGATGATAAAGATTGATAGTTATGTCGCTTTGTAATGGTATGAGATAGGTGTTTCGCAGTCCCTATGATGACATTACATACAGATGTGTAAAGCTATATGCAGCTCTGATGTACATCATAGACTTGGGGAGGGGTGGCGGGGGGAGGGCCCTTTAAACCAATGTTATGGTCGGTGACAAACGTAACAGGCGTGACGATGCATCACACTGTTGGTAAAACAGTTCATCCTTCATGTTAAAGGGAACGTTGTTATTATTATTGGGAACATAAGTACCCTACAGGAATGAGTGAGCCTGGGGGCAAAAAAAAAGCACGGAACTTTGCAAAAAATGCGGTATAGGCTCCAGTTTGCGTATTCTACAGTGTGTTGAATAATAGTTTTGGTCCCCGAGGTAGAAAAGAAATCACGGATATTCCACGAATTCGCGGAAAAAGCTCATGCCTGAACCTAAAAGATATAATATTTTAAGTTGTAAACTGGAGTATATTAGTGTAGAAAAGTAAGAATTATATATATAAAACATAACCTGCATGTTTTAAGTAACCATTTTGTAAACATTTTCTTACAAATTTTTGCTACAGTGGCTGTATATTTTGTGTGAATCGATCAAAGCTGTTTTCTCTTTCCGTGGTTTTATTTTTTGCCGCACGATCCAACAACCCTGGTTCATTTCATATTTGTTATTCACGTATTCCTGACGATTACGTTCAACTATATATCAACATAACCGTGCCTTTGTTTTTTGCATTCCTGAAATAAACAAGATAATCATTTAAATAGATAACTTTCAGGTTTTTGGCCTTTTTATTATGTTTTCTTTCCAGAGTAGAAAATAAAAGAAAAAAAATCTTTCACACTTTCTTATGGAAGAAGCTGATTGATTTACAAAGTTGCTGGAAATTTTCAATACGCAGAGCATTATGTATGGCAAAAAATACAATTGTTTTCCCGCTCAAATTATAGTGATATTTTGATAATATAGCTGGCCATAGCAGAGTAAATGTTGTCAGAGCATTTCAGTTGAAATATTGCCTTTAATTTTGCTATTTGTAAAATAACATACACATATTAAGTGGATTTGGTGAAATTGGCAAAACATGGTGAAGTAAAGCAAATAGTGGATATCAAGTTGATGTGAGTAGTTAACCGTTAGAGCAGAGAGGCAGAATCCATCGTTCTATAAAAAAAATAAAAACAATTAGTAGCAAGTCCTCTTCGAACCACCCCCCCCCCCACTCCCATATCACTTTTACTGTCCACTTGCACAAGTACATACTTGAACCAATATATAGAAAAAAAATTGTGGCACTTCCTCTTTGGAAAATTCAGACATGCCCCCTCCCTCCCCTCCCACCTCCCCATATCTCCACATCTAACTACGAAATCTTGGTGCCCTGCTTCCCTGTCCACTTCACAAGTCCATATCTGACCCAACATATGGAAACAAATTTAATGGCATTTCCTCTTCAGAAACTCCCCTCCCCTTCCCCCCTCCCACCTGCCCCATTTCTCCACACCCAACTATGACATTTTTGTGCCCTGCTTCCCTGTCCAACAACAATGTCGTGATGACTTTTCTTAAGGGCTTATTCAACACCTGAGACCTTCAAACTCTAGAAATTGTTGGTACCCACTTCATGCCATTGTTCCAATTGCCCCCTCCCCCACACAACATGGACTCAACCATTAGTATTTCTTTGTGTAACAGAAGGGTAACTTAGCTATTATATCATAGTTTGAACCATTCAATAACATGTCATCTTACAGACCCAACTCTTAGATACAGGTTAGAAAAGATAAATATTCAATGAAACGTGTCGTAGGTATAGCCCATATTACAGAAGAAAAAAACTATTTTACAGAAAAACGGTCTTTTCTGAAGATTTTTTTAATTCAAATTTGTTGTAAAATTAATACAACAATTGAGTGCGACATTACATAATTGGCTATTCATTTAGCCTCGACAATTACTGACAAGACCAGCTTCAGCCCCGATTTGATTATGCAAATTTAGGTTAGGCTAGATAAATCATTAATGAAAAGGGTGTTACATCTAAACTAATTATTCATACATTTTTTTTAATTCAAAATTAAGAGTATTCCATAAGATAGTTCACACGAATTGTGTGATATTGATCGAAAAGCAAGTCATACTGCTTTATTAAGCTGATCTGACTGGGAACGGTCTTTACCCAGCAAACAGCACTGACCGTTTGGAACCTGAACACATCGTGTCAAGATCCAACGGTAATTATAACTTTGGACTAACAACCCTTTTGTCTTTACAAATATCTTCAATTTCTTAACGTCCTCTTCTTTTAGGAGGGGGTACGCTGAATGGATCGTCTTCCTGTAAATTAAGGAGAATAGAGGAAAGAGTGAAAAATTCAAACGTAAATGACTGAAGAATCATGACTGTTCCCAAATACTACCAAACCAAAAATAATAATCAACACTTTAAATCAAAGTAAAAATTTTGTTTTATCTAGATGAAAACAAATGTTCAAAGTTCCTTCATGTTCTTACATGAAGTATAACGAAAACGCATGCATTTTGTGCTAATCGCTAGAAGTATGTGATTGTTGTTCCGTTATCCAGGAAAAATACCCCAAATGGTTCCAAATACTTACTTGGGTAAATACGAGTAAATGCTAATGTATTATGTACCCCACCCCACCCCCAGGACCCCCCCCACCACCACCAGCACACACAAACCCCTACCAGATGTTGATACTAATTTATAACATTATCCATTTCACAATGTCTGTTCTTGGATTAATATGCCATCTGGGCAGACCTGCTATTATGTCAAGTCCATCCATCTCACCGAAGCTGGATATTTGTCAAATAAACATTTCCTACTCACATCTGAATCTTCGAGAGTCACAACTTCCTCCGGACTTGACTCCCGTCTATGGGTGAGATTGGAAAAATGACGATATTTATCAATATTTGGTCCAGCCTTCCATGATTGCCATATTTTGGACCTTCCTGATATTAATTAAGATCTCAACATCATACCGTTAAAGAAATGGGGAGGGCAGGGGCAAAGTAGTCCCCCTCCACCACCCCCGCAGGAATTGTCAGGGATGGAACCAGGATGGCAATAAATTGCCAAAAGAAAAATAAATATCTATGATATGATACTACAAAAGACTACTTCTTTTGTTTTAAATTGCTCACAGTGTAATCAGCGATCTCATCAGGCTTTCCTCACTAGCCATACTAAGCATAGAATAACACTTCTCTGAATAAGCTAAATCGGATTAAGTGGTCAACACTTTTATCGTCAATATCATACAGGGACATAGCCCCCAGGGGAAGGGGGGATGCCTCCCCCCCAAAAAATCCTCCATATGGCTGATATTTTATACCACATGCAGGCAAACTTGTATACGTTTGCATCTTGAAACTCGAGCTACACAAATGTAGTTTTTATGATTAAATGATAGCACCATTTTTGAATACTATTAAGCACCCTTTTCTGAAACAAAATATTTTCCCAGTACCCAATTTACAACTGATCAGAATGGTGGGGTGGACGGGGGTGGGGAGATAATTGCTCTCCGGTGACCTGACCACATAGTTCCTTCCAAAAAGTATAAAAAGCGTGGCTTTTCTTCAGACAGTACGGGAAAAGTTTAATCTGCCAGCGAGCAAAATATATGAATGTTATCCAAATATCAAAATTATCCAATCAATATATCATTGTGAAAGATACTGACAGTACATGTTTTGGTTTCATTAAAGTATGTTTGAATTTTCTTGTAGGATGACATTATTTGCCACCCACTAGGAGTGTTAGCTCAGTGGTTAATGCCGGTGCCTTCCAATCATAAGGTCCCCGGTTCGAGTCACTCCAAGATTAATGTATGTGGTCCAGTTACAGAGTTGTTGACAATTGACAATTCATAATCATGGACGTTAAATATGAATCTAAGATACTGACTTCGGTCAGCTTGCGGCTTTGATAAGCCAATGATGGCTTCTTTGCGAGTTCCTGCTTGCAGGAGGATCTAAAATACAAACATACATACATACATACATCCATACCCACCACAAACCACTTTCACATTATTTCTCATATTTTACCTTTTTCTGATTCTGGAGGAATTGGAGGACGTGGACATGTCTTCATCACTGTCATCCTAAATAATCATAATAATAATCACAATAATAATAATAAAAATAATCATAATCATAATCATAATAATAATAATATTAATAATATTAATCATAAATAAAGCAAAATAAAAAATGTCTAAAAAATGTATGGTGACACATTTTACTGTGACGAACTCATGTAAGAAATAGAGGTTACAAAACCTAACTTAACAGCTATGCTATTTTAATGCAAAGCTGCAATAAGTTATTTGAATTATCAAAATATATCCAAAGCCCAGCACTCTTCCCTACCCCACACCCTGCAAGTAATTGGTTCATTCAACGTACCAAAGCACAAAATTAGGTGCGAAAGCAATAACATATTTTATGCTCGCTGAATAGGTGTGACAAAAAATGGCATCAAACTACCTAGTAGCTAGCTTTTCATATTAATCACACAGTAAGCCCTGATTCTTGTATGCAAATAAGGGCTATATTTGTCCCCTACTTAAGTGTTGTTGCAGGTTTGTGCTTTGAGCTACTGTTTAGTTTCGTAACATATTTCATTGAAATTTAAATAAAGATCTATTTTGATATTAAAATGCATCAAGAAAAGAACCATATTTGATTCTCAAGTATTTGCAGGAACACGCTGACCTGCTTAATTCATATAAATCACACAGTGTGAGAAATAAATGCAATTTGCGAAGGGGAGGGGGGGGG
>KN882730.1:634-12615 GCA_000934455.1 Apostichopus parvimensis
CGAGTCTTCACACCCTTTAAGCTCTCACTTCTACTATTTCAGGTCCTCCTGTACTTCAGCCAATCATGAACGTAACAGCCGACACCGACCTGACGGTTTCAGCCATCTGTAATTCTCTTCATGGATTCCCTGACCTGACTTTCTCTTGGTTGAAAGAAACCAACATCCTCACAGCCAGTGGTGACCATGTACAGTTTCCTCAGCCAAATGAATTAAGGATCAATCTTCAAGGCAATGAAGATCAAGGTAAAAGAAGTAAAAAGAAAAAATATCTGACCTTGGCTCTGTGAATCAAAATGTTTGTCGATTTCTATAATTTATTGAAGAGCGGTTGATTCCTTTTGCAGTGTTGTTAACTTACATTGATATCACAACAGATGTTTAAAACTTTGAAAAGTATCACTGTTCAAATGACACAGATAAAACTTTCATACCAGATAGCCTACCCGACTTGAATAATCGTAGCTGACGTTGAAATTGTTCGAACTAGAGAAGACGATAACTCCTCTGATTTTGATTTGGAAGGATTTATTGTTTATTCAAAATTCTCTTTGAGTTAATCTGTCAAGAAAACTTGGAGAAGTACAGAAATGTAAACTTAACTAATGAAATACAAGCAAGGTGTGTTAAGTCATCATGACTGACAGTGATTTTGCCCCTTTTTTGTTTTTGTTTTGGTGGTCCATGGTAAATAATTATGCTCATTAAAGTTGTGTTTGATTTGATTCAATGTTCATTTGATTTCCTTCCTTTTCATTGTTTACAGGCTGGTATACTTGTGTAGCTACCAATGCACTAGGAAGTGCAAGAGAAAAATTTTACATATCTGTTCTTGGTGAGTATTTTATCGTTTTAAATTCTGGAATAAACCTTCCAATCTCACCCCCTAATCCAACTGATAAAGGTTCAACAATTTCGTTTTATTTGAGGGGTAAAAAAGTTGATAATGGCAAGAAGCCATAAATCTTATATAAATTCAAGCATTTCATAAAGTTACTTTGTTTTTCCTACAAGTTTTATAAATTTTACTGGGATTTCTCAATCTTGATCTTCTCAATTCCCAACCATTTGGCAAATTAGTGTCACTGATGGCTGTGACATTTAAATATAATGTATTTTGTCAGACACTTCAAGGACATCAAGGGAACATTTTCAGGTCTGTTGTTACTCCTTAAGTGTTCAATGAGGCAACTTTTGAAAATCTTGAAATTTTCCAGGTTTCTCCTTACAGGGATTGTGTAGTTTGATTAGTAAAGTTTTGCATCAAATTATGGAGAATCAAACAATCAAAAATATCAAAACTACTTCCAATTTTGTTCTTAGTGGGATTAATACTTACATGTAAATATACCTTGCAGACAAAATGTTGAGGATTGAATTTAATTTTAACATAATATGTGGTACGACCCTGTTAATAAAAGTACATCACCTTTGAAAGGAAAAAAATGAGGGTGAATTTCCATTGACAAACTGTCTGAAAAATTTTATTGAAAAGAGTAAACCTGGAAACTATTTTATAACAAATGCACAAAGTAAATGGATTGATTAATTGATTGGTTGATAGCATTTGGTTATGCAAGTACCTTGATTTCAGTAGTCCAGTTCATTGAAGGAATCTAATTAGTCAACATTTGCTAATTACGTACAGTTCTCAACGGTCTTGCTTCAACTTATCTTTGCGACTTAATCCAGCCATATTCTACTGCCAGTTCCCTTCGTTCACCTATAATGAATCTTCTTAATAAACCAAACTGGAAGCTCTCTCATACATAGCCGTCAATCATTCTCTATTGCAGTAGCTCCTGAAGTTTGGAACATATTTCCCACTGACATTAAAACAGCTCCTAATGTCAACACTTTTAAAAAGGAAACTTAACACTAATCTGTTCACATGAGCATTTTCTTGAATCTAACCAACACTGAACATTGCTTGACTTTGAATATTTAGGTGCTATATAATATTGTTTTGATTGCTTGATGGAAGTACATTTATGTTCAGTTGAATATATCATAAATATGATGTGCTTAATGTCTGTTAACGAGACATTTGTGTTTGTGACACTGAAATACCAAGAGTTGAAATCCAGCCATTGAACGTAATCATACGTGTTATTCTCGGAATATTAATCTATTTATCATATTTGTAAAGTATCGGTAGGATCCTGTTTATCAGACACAGGTAATGACATTTAAATATTGAATTGTAAACAGGAGAGATAAAATTTAGCACTGTAGGATTCAAGCATAAACTCAGGTGTTCAAGTCCTCTATTTTGAGGTTGATCGATTTTTGCAGTATCTTTCTCGGTCGTGCTCGTGAGAAGTCGTTGCAACTTACGAATGATGTGGAGCATGTCTTTGTTTTGCTTAATAAAACCAGAAAAAACATAGACAGATTCTGAAAGACATACAGGATTGATTTTGTTTTCTTTTTTTTATGAAATACACATGTAAGCTAATAATAAACAGATCTACAGTAGCAATGATCTCTATTTTGAGGTTGATTGATCTTTGCAATATCTTTCTCGGTCGTGCTCGTGAGAAGACGTTGCAACTTACGAATGATGTGGAGCATTTCCTTGTTTTGCTTAATAAAACCCAAAAAACATAGACAGATTGTAAGACATCTTTCTTTTTTTTTCTTTTTTTAAAGTACACATGTAAGCTAATTATAAACAGATCTAGTAATGAAATTTTGAACGAGCCAAGAAAATGCACAAATGAAAAGAAAATATAAGAAAGTTGGCTGGAGAAGTTGCATTCTCTCCCTTCACTGATTTAAATCCTGTCCTAAATGGAGTGTGTTCCAAGTTTTCTTTGTTTTCACTAGTACCTCTAAAATGGTAAATATGGATAAATCTGGGAACCTTGGGAAAGGCAGTGAATAGGAAGATGTTGACTTTTATCTGTTTCTTGGTATTTTTGTGATCAGAATGACAGAACCTATCATCCTTCCATGCCAATAGGTTCAGCCACTTTTGACCTTGATGGATTCAATAAATATATCCACAGTTGTTGTTTTTTAGATTCTTAAGAGTTGATCAGATCAAAATATCATTAAGATATGAAACGATCATAGAAAATGTCCAAAAATATTGACACAAGAATTTACTGTCAGCTGTTAATTGCATGATTTGTAAAGTAGGGGCATAAATCAGCATTAGAAATTTACGAGAATTTTGTTCAGTGTTTCTATACTTTATGATTTTTGTTTTACATGAATTGTGAAAATGAAGTGAAGAACGAAATGCTACTTTTGATGGCATGTAGGAATTAAAAATGTGTGAAAAGTTTTTCTCCTTTTTTGGGTGGGAGGTGTGGGGGGGGGGGGAGTATGACTGGGACGTTCTTAACTTTTTTCACCCCCTCCCTTCCTTCTTTTTCCATGTTATTTCATGACTGTGGAGTAACAATGAATGTTGCATGGAAACAAGATAACAAAAAGTTACATTACAATGGCTTTATTATACACCATGTTGCATTTGCTTTTACTCTTAGATATTCCACAAGTACCTGAAATTCTAGATGTTATAGCACTAACAGAGACTAGCCTTTTGGTCACATGGGATGCTGGAGTGTATCCTGAAGATACAGAGACCTTTGACCTTGAGTACAGGATGAGGTTAGTCACAGTTTACGATAGTTGATATGTACGTTAATTCTAAGTTGTGATCATTTGATGTTCATATGATCTTATGTTATCTAACTATGAGAGTAATTTATGTGTATATATAATTGATAATATAAAAACTACCAGCTATGGACGGCATCCAATAAATTATCGACATAATATAGAGACAAGCTTCTATGGATGCTAGATTATCACAGTCAATAGCAGACATACTATAAACATACCCAGATTTAATGTTCAAACTGTATATTTTCTCAACATGTATCTTTTTGCAAACCGTTAGCCTTGAAATATAGTGAACCAGTTCACTCTCCTCTCATCCCCAACTGTATTTTATCATCTTTCTTTAATTCAACTTATATCTGTAGCACAGAGGTAGTAATAGACTTGTACATTACTGTACATGTATAAAACAATACAGTAACATTGTGATGATCTAGCATATGGTAGAAGAACAATACACTAAAATACAATACAATACATTACAGTATAATATATTACAATACACTACAATACATTACATTACAATACAATACTATCCAATACATTACAATATAATACAATACTATTCAATACAATACAATACAAAATAATACAATACATTACAATACATTACAATACAGTACAATATAATACTTTACAATACTATCCAATACAATACTATCCAATACAATACAACACTATACAATACATTACATTACAATACTATCCAATACAATACCATCCAATACAATACTATCCAATACAATACAATACTATACAATACATTACATTACAATACTATCCAATACAATACCATACATTACATTACATTACAATATAATACAATACATTACTGTACAGTACATTGCAATGCAATGCAATACAGTACAGTACATTACATTACAATACTTTACAATACATTACAATACATTACAATGCTTAACAATGAATTACAATACAATATAATACATGAAATTGTTTGATTAAATGACAAGAGTCAAGGAAATTGAAAACAAGTTTGTATGAACAATACCGTAAGATAAACTTCTAATTTTATTTTTTATTTTATATTATTATTTTTACCACAATATGCAACTTAGATTTACTTCTTTTTTCTTTTTTTTTTGCCAACCTAGTATTAAAATGTCAAGGAAACTGTTTTATTAAGGTTTATCCTTGTAGATGCCCTTTGCTTTCATGAATAAGCAGAACTGGAGAAAACCATCAGCTATGTGTTTGTTGTAACAAATAGCATCATTGCACATGTTTTGGTGTTTTATCATTGGATGAAATGAAAACAAGGACAGCTTTCTGATGGATTAAACATCTGGTTTCAAAGAAATCTGTTCCTTGGTGACTCTCATGCTTGATTGATAAAGGAATCCATTTTATTTGGTTGAAATAACCAAAAAAGTGTTTCTTGAATATGATACAAAAGATGATGCTTGCATCATGGTCAAAAGTATCAAGAAAAGATGTAAGAGAAAGTTATTTATAGGTTAAAGTGAACTGGTTATAATGGGACTAAAAATAGAGGGCGCAATCATATATCAGTCCTATCTTGTTCTACAAAACAGCTGTTGCTATGGGTTTTATTACCATCAACATGGAATCACCAGCAGTAGTGTGGTGGTACCATGAGTTGATCACCATCAACTTGTTTGTAATTACAGAGTCAAACAAACTTTATGGATCTTGCAAGTACTGTAAGATAAAACGAGAAAGAAAGATGATTGAACTTACATCGGGAACTCCTTACCTTCTGGTCAAATTACTTATGCATTTTCCCACGCCATCGGCGCTCAACTCACAAAAAAAAAAGCTGTTAACTGAAGTTACTGAACAACAAAAATTCTCAGTTGGCACTTACAGAGCATCGTACTACCACCAACTATACCCTAGCCTGCCAAGGGCAACCGGTCTAGCCAGCTTTGTCTGGCCAGATCCGGTGCCTTGGCATGGTCATTCTTTTCCTGTGACTTGCTCTGTTCAGTTGCAAGTCTACATCGAAGGTTTTGATGCTTGTTTTGCATCCGCTCATTGAACTGTTACATGAAAAGAAAGGAAAACATATCATAGAAATGAGTTTACAAGATAGCTTCAAGATAGCTTCATGATAGCTTCAAGATAGCTCCTGTCAAGTTATCTGTTGCTCGACTGGAATAATTAATCTGTTATCTTGTCGTAAATTGCTAAGCAAATCTGACGATTGACCAATTTGCTACGCAAGTCCAAAAATACGTAGCAGTTTCTGTACAGAAAACGATAGTGTTTGCGTTATTTTATGACGGCAAAAAGTGAGAAATTATTCCCCGCAAAATTTGTTCCTAGCTCCAAGTGACTGCCAAATAGGCCAACATGGGTAATGAGTAAATTGCTATCGTATGAATGCATCGCTAACGATTCCATCTGATTTTTTACCGATTTCGTTGCTGATTTTAATCCTAACTTTACCCAAATGAACAAAGATTCAAATAGAACCAGGTTTTTTGCATGGTCGAACATGGAAATGTAGCGAAGATATTTGCTAGACAAACAAATGCATCGCTTTTTCATTTTAATAATTTTCTAGTTCTGATGACATTTTGTAAAATGACGTGTTTCTCCCCGCCACAGCGGAGATTCCTGGAGGGTCGCTGAGAGCAACATTCCCAATATTGTTGAGATCGGTAGTTTGGTCATCGAAGGACTCACAGAGAACAGAGAGTACCGTATAAGAGTACGAGCACACAACAGACTAGGAAGCTCTCCACCCAGTAGTCACTATGTTGCATATACTCCATCTGTGTCAGGTCAGTTTAGTATTTTGTATTTATAGTCCATTAGTTAAGAGACTTGTATGCTCTTAGCCAAGCATGCACTGTGTAGCTTAGCAACCTATCTGTGTCAGGTCAGTTTAGTATTTTGTATTAATAGTACATTAGTTAAGAGACTTGTATACTCTTAGCCTAGCATGCACTTTGTAGCTTAGACCCCATCTGTGTCAGGTCAGTTTAGTGTTGTGGCCATGGGTAAGTGGCAAAGAATATGTTGTTTCCAAACCATGCTATTGGCCAGGCATGGAGGAAGGAAATTTCTCCTAGAGTATATATTTCCTGGAGTCTCTCACATAGCTATTGTGTGCTTTACCTCAGAGAACCTGGGTTCCATGTTTAAGTTTTAAGGTTTTGCCTCCATTCTCCTCCCTTTTATTTATAATTGTATGTACCTACAGCTTGCAGACAATGAGGTATGCCAACTGTGACCATTTTACTTTGAATTCAGATTGTCAATTTATGATACATGTGATGCTCATGGCTACTGTAAGGTGCGAGACTGGTGACCCAGGCTTAGCCACTTGGAAATAATAAATAGAAGAGTCTGGCTTTTGGAGCATCTATTAGTGTATACTCAATCTATTTGAAGATACTCAACTGTATGTAAGGTGTACTCTGTGAATAATGCTAATGAGATGTGTGAAGAAACATAAAATTATGTAACTTTATCACTTAAGAGCATAAACTCTACTTGTGATCATACTACATTGTATTCACAGGGCCATCTGCTCCAAGACGTCTCAAAATCCTCTCCTTCAATGCCACCTCTGTTCAGTTAGAGTGGGAGATACCGGAGAGGAGGAGCAGTTCCATCGAAGTCTACTTCATCGATTATTACAAGATCAGAGACAATTGTGAGTACAGGCACGTAGCGAAGGGGGGGGCAAAGGGGGCGACCGCCCCCCCTTGAGCAATTTTTTTTGTATGTTTTTATGATATTGCTAGTAATTTCAAAATAGAAAATGCTTACATGCAACTTACAAGGCCTGGGAAGTGCCATTTCCAGCGATCTGGGAGGCATTTTCTGCCAAAATTTTCTCATACGCAACTCATGGTGGCGCTACGCTTAGATACTTTCCAGTGCCAAACCTACGACTCTAATAGTTTGCCTACATGTTCGCCCCTCCCTTGGCAAATTCCTCACTACGCGCCTGTGTGAGTGAACCATTATCATGTGGCAGCAGACGTAAAGCAAAATGTGTACAACCGTTTTAAAAGGTATTGTATCCAGCAAGAAATGGAAGAGTGAAAGAACTCATCCTGTCAATTCAGTTGACATTGCATCTGTTCAGGGAATAATTAATACGGCATTGCATCATTGCATCACGACATTGCATCACTGAGAGCGTGGTGGTCAATTGGCTAAGGCGTCGGACTCCTTGGGTTATATGCTTTATCCCATGCCTCTCTCCACCCAGGTGTTAAATGGGTACCTGTGAGGTAACTTGTCATTGGGCGCAGTATATAACTGCTTCCGACTGGAGGGATTGTCTCTGGGACAGGTTATCATTGACCAGGGGTAATATAAGGTCTGCAAAGTGCTTTGAGACTGCTGGTATAAAGCGCTCTGTAAAAAGCAAATATTATTTTATGATAATCATAAAATGCTCTTCGAAATGGTCAAGGTAATGGTTAAGTGTATAGATTTATAACAGTTTTCTACACAGAAACCATAGTATTTTATATGAGATAAAACTATAGCACTAAGTTTTCCCTGGTTTTTTTCCCACCCTTATTAATGATGTGCAAATCTTTTCTTCTAAACCTATGAATCTTGAAAAGAAATTTCCTGTAAGTATTTGAGTCACTGCAATTAAATAATTACAGCAATCTTGATACAATTCTTGATGTTGTTCCATCAATTCTAATGCCTCTCATCCGTCTTTTAGAGTCCTTCAAGTTCATAGATCAGAGCCAGTATTTTGTATTTCCTTTTAAACCATCAACAGGTGAATTTAGTTGGTAATAGCTTGATTTGTATCTTTTTTTTTATTTTTAGCCTCGAGGACGATAGAAGTACCAGGCGAAGGTAGATACACGATAGATCACGTCGTTGACAATCTTCAACCGAACTCGCTTTATGCCTTTCAAGTCTGTGGAGCTACTTTTTCATCCGAAAGTGAAATCCAGCTGGGAAACTGTTCGTACAATGTACATCAGGTCACTGCGACTGCAGGTTAGAGAGAGAGAGAGAGAGAAAGATGATATTTTAATTGATATTTGACAAAATTTCTGATTACTTTTTATATGAAATTAAAATTCTACCTACATTGTACATCAGGTCACTGCTACTGCAGGTTAGAGTGAGAGAGAGATGATATTTTAATTGATATTTGACAAAATTTTGGGTTACTTTTTATATGAAATTAAAATTCTACCTATATGCGTTTCATCCTCTCTGGTGGCCATATACACTTTATGGGAAAATGTATTATTAATTTTTTCGGCAAACAGTATGGGGCACATTTAAGGCTTTTTTCTTGTCGTCAGAGGGACAAATCAGGCCTTACATTTTAGTTGTCTGAACAGCAGATGTGGTTTTCCAAAAAACATAGCAAAATAACAAAGACCAGTATGTACACGGGGAAGAGAGAACACCAGATCTTGGGTTGATACCAGGTTATCATTTTACCTATTTGGGTGGTGGGGGGGGGGGGGGGTTGGGGGGTGTTTCCAGGTACAAGTCAATGTGAATTTGATGTAAAGAACTAGTTGTCTGCTGGACAACTTCCACAGCTGAGTTTGGTTAATCGTCCAAACAGACATTTGGTCATCTCCGAAGACTGGACTATACCATTCAAAATTTACACTGTACTACGACAGAGGTTGTATTAACTTACAGTGACTCTCTTGAGTTTCAAAACAAAATATGAACACTTAGTCACTGTTCTCTCAATTAACTCGGCTTACAGGCACAAGAAAGTGTTTGAAAGATTCTGGAAATAGTCCAAACTGTTTGATGGCTGCATTATTACCAGGTACTCTCTCTATCATAAAATTAAAATGCTTTAAATTTATTGTTTGTGATTACATATTTCTTGATAGCTCCTGATGCAGCCCCAACAGATCTCCAGTTGACTGTAGAGTCATCAACAATAATAACAGTTTCTTGGTCGGTGAGTAGATCGTTGTGCATATTTTAACTCTCTTACCATGGTTAATTAACAGATACGTTCCAAAAGTGTTGTCTTCATATTTAAACATAAGAATAAAACATATTTCTCGAGAGGACCAAAACCGGCACCCTGAATTTTGGTCACGTTATTCTGACAACGCACTATGTTGTTTGTTTATGCCTAAAGTTTTATTCTCGGTCGCTGAAGACATATCAAATATTTAGTTTATGTCCATCCATCAGTCGGAACCAACTTAACTTTTGCCGGAAACAGTAGAATTTGAATAACTATGATGTCCGTTTTTATTCTCATACATCGATATCAAACAGTCCTTATACTTCTAAATAATAGTTTGAAGGTATGTACTAAAATATTACTAGAATCTCTGTTTCTTTCTCTCCTTTTTTCTCAGCCTCTCCCAGAAGAAATTCAAAATGGAGAAATCCTTGGATACAACGTGACATATATGTCTCTTACATCAAAGGAAGTTAATTCAGTTGATGCGTCGGAGATGACTACATCGATCGCTAACCTTGATCCTTGGACTGAGTACGACATATACGTAGAGGCTTACAATGCAGATGGACTTAGCCCTCCCAGTGTTACTGCTACAGTCAGAACTAAAGTTGCAGGTACACTCACACTTTTTTTTTCTGACATTTTGTTCCCAGCCGCCAACTTTTTTCAAAATTCTTTCAAACTTGTCACCTGACATCCACCATATCCCCAGATATATATTTATTAATCTATACACTAGTATCAACAGAGAAACCATTACCCTATATTTCTTTTATATCAAATGGAAGAATTTAAAGGGTAAATGCCTCTTGTCCCATGGTGCTATTGTTAACTACAAGTTTTTCGGATATTCTTGTTACAAAATTTCAGCATTGAAAAATTAACACTAGAAAAGAAATTTTTGAAGAGAAAAAAAATGCAAAATAAATAGAAACACCTCAGGGTTGTTTCTCATTTCGGCAAACATCATCGTAAGCAGATTAAGGTACATTAACGGTCAGCAGTATTGCCCTCAAATATTCTGCTGTTTACTCATGCAACCAAAATCAACCAACATTCTACTGCTACACTCAAGAGGTTTCTTTCCTTCAGTGAGACATTAATACTCATTGATGTCTGGAAGTAACATGGATGGTCAAGGCCAACAGGAAACAGTTTCTCAAATTGCAGCAATTCTTTTCTACTGAATGCTAAACATGTTGAGCTAAGTACTATTGCTAACGATTAAAAAATTGTTGGTCAAAATGTATAACTGAAGAAAGGGCTCTAAAATAATTAACAGTTTCCTCCCGCCCCCCTTGTCATCAATAAAATACACAAGTACTTCTATTCAGCTATTACAATATGTAATCTACCTTGTTTCTTTTCTGTTTAGCACCAACGGGAGTTCCAACTATCGCTTCAATTGTCGCCGTAAATGAAACTGCTCTGATACTCTCGTGGGAGGTAAGCGTTTTTAGATTGACTTTCTTAATTGCAAGAGGCAACATGTTGTAATGATTCCTACAACATTAGTACAGTGCTGTCAGTGATAACGTTAAACATGGTCCTTATCTTTCTGGTGTAAATCGAGATATTTTCATGTAGATAATATTAATCTGGTGATGATTTTCAGAATATTGACGAGGACGGTCGTAATGGCCCTATAGATGGTTATATCGTGACGTCGAGGGAAACAGGATCCACAAATATCACAGATCTAGATGTTGCCAGCCCTCTGACAAATGCAACAATAGTTGGTAGGTCAAATATATATATTTTATTTCCTTTTATATATATATAATTTTACATTTTCGTAATTGAAGAAGAAAACAAGAATGTGATAATTTATTATTTATAAATTGTGTTAAAAATAAATCAAACTGTGGTGAAGAGTTATGATTACAGCAGATCTTGTTTGGAGTTCATGGCTCTTTGGAAGTCCCCCTCGCCACAAATTAGGGAAAGGAATTAGCATACAGTTTGCAACAAGTATGTTATTGTTAGTGCCATAGGTAGCCCCTCGTTAGTTAAATATGATCCATAGTGGTAGGTGATCACTCATTTATTCTGAGTCAACAGTTTTAAAACAAGAGAAACTTCATTCCCAATATCTTACATGCAATGTAAGATGTGGTTGTCCTCTATATCAGGGTTTCCCTAACTTTATCCCCCACGAACCCCCTGTGGATGTCAGAGTTGTCCACGAACCCCCAACTTTAAGAGACACTATCTGAGCAATACGCATAACATGAACCCCCTGGGATGGACTCACGCACCCCCTGGGAGTTCATGCACCCCAGTTAGGGAACCCCTGCTGTATATATTTGAATGTATGACTGAAGAGCTTTGAGAATTCCTCTTGTGGCATTGACATAGCAATACTATCCATAACAGTATTTAGCAATACTATCCATTACAGTATTTAGCAATACTATCC
>KN882730.1:12970-27731 GCA_000934455.1 Apostichopus parvimensis
CAAGTTAACAAAAGAGCATCAATTGAAAGGTGACTGGAAACTGGAAAAAGCAAAGAAATTATTTTTGGCTAGACCAGGATTCAAATCAGTGAGCTCAGCATTGCAAAAGTCCAGTGCTCTACCAACTGAGGTATCCAACTTGCTCATAATTGGTGGCGAAACTGAAGATCATTCTGTCAACCAGTGACGATTTCACCACTGTTTTATTTGGGAAGAAAGGCAGCCAGCTTTTTTTATTACGGGATTGTGAAGAATGTTTTAATTTGACTGATTTAATCCTTAGGTTTGAAGGTGAGCACAGAGTATGAAGTTACTGTCTCAGCGTATAATTTAGAGGAAGGCTCCCCCCTGAATGGACCTAGGTCTTCTATAATTGCTGCCACAGCGGATGGAGGTAGGTCTGAGGTTACAATGCTGGTATATTGTCATTTAGCCCATAGGCATAGGGTACTGCTCTAAACGGTAATGTCCTGAGAGGCAGTCGAGTGAGAGGCAGATGAGGGTAGGAACAAATATGATATAGACTGAGATAAGTGACGGCACATTGAGGCTTATGGCATTCCTTACAAACATATTGACTCTCAGTAAATTTTTCACTTCATTGCATTCAGTTGTGTTTTTATCAATGAGATATTAATAAATGTAGTCGACTTTATATAACTCGGGGAATACAAAAACAATCAAATTCAGTATGAGATGTTACTTTCTTAGAGTTTACATATAACATGTGAATTTAAATACTGCAGTTTTTCAAAGGAACATCCCATCTGTTCAAATGTTTGGGAAGGAGGTGGGGGAAGGGGGGGGTTAGGGTTTTCTTTCAAATTCTATTTGTTCTCAAAACTGTTGATCGGAGAAACAAAATACTCTGCAGTACTCTTCCAACCTATAAAAATTTTTAATACCCTTCCCTCCCAAATGTTTGGGAAGGAGGTGGGGGAAGGGGGGGGGTTAGGGTTTTCTTTCAAATTCTATTTGTTCTCAAAACTGTTGATCGGAGAAACAAAATACTCTGTATTACTCTTCCAACCTATAAAACTTTAAATACCCTTCATCTTAATAATCAGATTAGTGTATAAAGTAAAATTAAACTGCAAACTTAATAGGCAATATATTGTCAACATAATAGCCATGAATATATGTTTATACCAGATTCCTTACATTTAGGTTTTCACATGGTTCTAAGAGTGGGAACAAATTATATCTATAACAAAATTAATCCTAAATTTTGTCTTAAGTGTTTTAAGAGATTAATCTGTTCAAGTTTGACAGGGCAGAAGTCAAGGTTGAAACAACAGTTAATATCCTTCTATAAATTTCAGTGCCTGGAATGATCACCGATTTGACGATTGGAGATATTGGCCCAACCTTTGCCCTTTTAAAGTGGTCGGCTCCATTAGAAGAACGAGGAGATATACTCGGCTATAGGATACAGTATACTGTCATCGAAACCTCAAATTCAGGAAAAGGTAAGGAAACTAAATTCGTTATCATGTAAACTAGATTTATGAATGTGAAAAATGGGGGGTGGGGGGATTTCCCTTGCATGCCTGCGGTGTCGATTTTCAGAGATTCCTCTATTTGAATACAAACAGGTGAAATGAGGTTTTACCATCCTCCTTGTGTTATGATCATCACATTGTCTCTTAATTAATCAAAAAGAAGAGGAAGCTTGGACATTTTGTGAGGTTAAAGGATACAATGTTTTGAATAATTAATCGTTGACTATCGCCCACAATGCTATTTAGAGGAAGGGGAAAGTGTAACGCGCCATCGTTTGCCTCATTCTTGTCGCCGAAAACTTGTTGTTGAATCACAGCAGAACATGTGAGATTTTACTGACTGCACGTCATCAAATCATAGTTGTTGAAATAAATGTGTATAAATCATGATTGTTGTTGAAATATCATGTGTGTATAATCATGATTCTTGAACAATATAAGTGGAATTTGATCTCTTTTAACTAAGAACTGACTGATTATATTTGATGCTTCTAATTACATGTAAATATTGCATTGTTGTTAAGTTTCCAATTCTTTTGAGGTAGAGGCAATTTTGATAAACTTTTAACTGCACTATTTTTGGAAAAGAAGCAGAGCTCTGTGTGTTTACAAATCATAATCCTTTTTTTGAGTTTGTTGGACAGGAAGTGAAGCATTTACTCATAAAAGACTACCAGCTGCTAAATTTCATTTTAAATGACTTTCATATGATCCTGTGGTTCGTAATCGGATCACAAAGATAGATGTATATCTAGAGATAACCTGTGGTGCAGTTTCCATGGTGGACAGCTTTGTGGAGTATAATAGGCAAAGGCAAATTATTTGACCAGTTTATTATGTTAGGTAATAATTAATTATTGTATCCAATCATGGAGATATAAAAGGTAGTTTATTCTTACTCTGAGAGATCACTTCTTTCATTATCAATGTCAAGATTAAATATACTTAGTCAATACAAAGAGAGGGGGAGAAAAATCAGGCAAAGATCTATCCGCTGAAAATGCTGGAGCAAGGAAGATGTTCGTTAGTTTCAAACGGAGCTTGAAATCAATCTGCTGCATACATAGTATAACAGCATCCTGTTAACTTCCTGTGAATCACATCACACCTATACACACACAACAACACACAGATCTCAACGAGAAGACTCGAAGGGAAGTAGTGTCAACGAGCAACAACTCTACGTTCGTCACGGTCTTCAGCAAGGAAACCGAATATAACATTACAGGACTGACTTCAGAGACAAACTACTCGTTAACCATCATGGCTCAGACAAACGCTGGATTTGGAGAGGCTCTCTCTTACTCCTTCGTCACAGGTTAGTTAGTAAAAATAAGTTTCATTTTAGGGGAAGATTTATTTATGATTTCCCAGTTAGCTGTTCTGTTGTTGATTAATAACTTTCCATTTGTATATATATATAGGTTGTGGTTCAAGGAAGTAATGATAATGAATCCAGTGTGTATACAGTACAGTACTATACACATATTCAGAGTTTCATGATTTATATTGGCACAGTGGTGTGGGGGGAGGGGGGGGGGAGTCACTCTCTATGTATGTTTGAAGTAGACTAATGTTTATTATGAGTTTTAAGATTGTACATGCAATAAATTGCCTAGGTACTGATCACTGCATGCTGTACCTCTCTCTTTGTTGAAATCTGAGTCTGTCGAACGAAAGTTCGGATCGATCGTTTGTGCAGAATATAACGTAGACGAGAAAGGACGAGTGAAATATGAAGATCTAAAGGATGCCCACTCGCCTCTCCCCAAAACAAATTTGGCCCGCCGATTCATATCAAGTGGAGCGGTTTTTAATGTGTAGAGAATAGACCAACAATACACTCCATATGTGCATGTGTTCTGCTATGTAGAATGTACGAAACTTTAGGAAAAATCACCTACTTCTCCAATCACTTTGCATATTTTCACAATTTTGCTTTCCCCGCAGAGGAGAGTTACAATTCTGTTGATAACTCTACATCTACAAATGGAACAGATTCTACTCCAAAGCCTGGAGAACTAGCCAAAGAAGATTGGATGCTTCTGGGGCTTCCACTGTAAGTCACTCAACATATTTGTTGTAGCGCATTTAGTATCGAATAGATTATTAGATTAATAATATAACAGATGCTAGAAAGGTCTACAAATGGACACATTAAATCAATGTTATACAGCATGAAGGTTGCTATTGCCAATTATTCTTTGACTAAAGAAAATGATTAATTAAAGAATTATTTGACTAAACAATTTGAAGGAAAAAAAAATGTTGACTAAAAAATTATTTGACTAAAGAAAATTATTCTTTAACTAAAATCATTCTTTGACTAAATTGATACTGTAAACTATAGTAGTTAGAAGGATGGACTAAAATATGCCCCCTCCACCCGCCCCTCCCACCCCCTCCCCCCAAGAAATGAAGATGACAAACAAACGTATGGAAGAGAGTAGTAAAACATGTCATAGTTGGTGTATGTGTGCAATATTATACTGTGTAATTCTAGGTATCATCATAGTCTCAATGTTGTAGTAAATGGCTTGCTATTGATTCTTCATGAGCCCTGTATGCATGGCCTAATGTTGATTTCCTCCACCACAAAATTCCTTAATATCACATTACAACAATCAGGATGTGGTTAATTTATGGTCCCATTTTTGATTCTCCATGTTGCTATTACTGATGAAATTAACTCTGTGAAGATATTTTTATTTTTGCTTTCCTGTTATGGGTAAAATTTTACATGTTGACAATCGGAATGACATAGCTGCTATAAACATGGTATAGCCCATATATGGGATTCTACAACACACAAAGAACAGTCACTCATATTTTTGTTTCTTTCACTCATCTTATGGCAGAATTTTTGTTGTGCATATATTTTGTAAGTTATCGATAAAGTTTATGGGAATAAAACAGGTTTGAGCCCACCAACTCTACTGGTTGGCAATATAAATTGGAACAAATTTTCAGGTTTTGTGGATCAGTGAGGGGGGAGGGGGTCTCCCTCCACCCCTACCCAATCATTCCAGTGCTATAATCCTATCCCTTCATTGTACAGTTTCACTATATGTGTTTGTCAGGGAATTTCTGTATATATAATGATGGTTATTATTCTTACTTTCTTCATCAGGAATTCCTTCGCCATCTTTACCTCTGCTGTTGGGCTTGCCTTTGTATTCTTCCTATTAGCAGTCTTCTTTATAACGGCTTGGTGTTCCAGAGCTAGTGGCAAAAAACAAGCAAAGAGCCGTCTTGTTCCACGTAAGTTATCTCGCAACTTTATTCCTATCACCCTTAGAAAAGAGGGGAAAATATCCCTTTTTCTGTAAATACCAGAATATCATGAAATCTACACAAATCTAGAAATTGTGATTTTCTCCTTTGGGGTTATACAAGACTTGTAAATGGACTACTATTTTATTGTCACTGTCAAACAGATTCTATTTCCTACAAATAAATTAAACTACTAAAAAGTAGTTTTAAAATCTAACGGCAAATCGTGAAATGAAGGAAGTCTTTGGTTAATGCCGCTGAATGGTTAGATCTTTAAGTATTATTAACACATCAGCCAATGGAAACAAATCATTAAAGTGTTGGTATGTTTTTATTGACCGATCCAGGCCTAGTTAGCCACTTGCAACAAAAGGAAATTCAGAAAAATCTGGCATTTTTGTGAATTACAATGCACATCAGTGACTGTAAAGGCATATTACTATGAGGAACAAATTGGCAGAAAATTGAAAGTGCCTTTTTTAGTTATGGGGAAATTATTTTATGTACAAGTTTTTGTTCCTCCATTTATTTAATGCATTTTATACTATTAACGATGCCTTCTTCTCTTCTTCTCATTCTCCAGTAATTAGAGATGACCAATTTGTCCAAATTTCCAGCCAATCTGGAGAAGAAGGTGTGGACAATTATTCTAGAACAGAATCCAGGTACTTTTATATACTATGGTGCTGGGGTGGGCAACCTACGGCCTGCGGGCCACATGCGGCCCACCAGTGATTTTTTTGCGGCCCGTGAGATGTCTCAAGAAAAAGAAAAAAGGCAATCTATTTGACATCATCACAAAAAAAAAAATTCTTCTGTAACCCACATGGATGGACATGAAATGATTACATTTGTGTGTTTGTCACGGTAGAAACTATTCTTCACAGACAACTGCCCAATAGAAAGGGGAAAAAAACATGTTTTATTCAAATAAAAACCTTATGAATTATTTCCAGGAATGACCTCATTCTTGCTGACTCTTATTTCCTGTTTGGTGACAAATTAGTTAGGATGTTCTTTTAATGAATTCAGTTTGTTCCTTTTATACCCATTTATGCTATTCAGTACTAAAATAAAATTTCATTTTAAATATAGTTTCATTCAGAAAAGTATGATTGTTGCATGTGATTACATTAATTATTCACTGACTTAGTAGAAAACTGCCTCAGACTCCATACGAGGTCTAAAGTGAACCAGACTTGTTGTGGATCGCCCCATAGCAACCTCCCCCACCCCCCCCACCCCCAACTCGTCCTTTAGGTATTTCTGGATTTGATCCTAGTATGATCAGTTGATTGAATTACAAATTCAATGTTAAATTTTCAAGTTATTGCTGCATGATGGTATTAACCATCTGGATTTCTCTTTTACAGCAGTCCCACACCCAGCAGTTTTACCGGCGCTCCGACCTCCTCCCGTGTCTTAGATGAGCAGAATTTAATACAGAACAGACCGAGAGCCAGCTCATCCCCAGCAAGTGCCCAGCTGTCAGTGAGGGCAGTACCCAACCACTACGGAGGAACATCACACTATGGGACTAACCCACGTAAGTCCGCAACTCTGCTTTGCTTTCCATCTGTTTGTGTACTGTTTCTCAGCCTTCAATGGATATATTCCTGTGGAGAAGTTGACGGGTAATAAAAAAAGATTATGGTAATTTTCTGTATCTCCAGGTGAAAACTACATAAGTTTTTTTTTCACGGCGATGATATTAATTTTTTCAAATTTGGCGGTATTTGATGCCGTCGATGCAATTCAGTTGGGAAAAGTACTTCTTTTTCTATACCATACTTAACTCACTGATTCACAGAGGAAAATGACCTTGTTACAAATAAAGTCATATTTTGATAACATTTTCAAATACAGAGGATCCTTTATAAAAGGGAAGCAAACATTCCATATGCATCATCACCTGGCTGTGATCATTCCTGGTGGGGGGGGGGGGGGGGTTGGGGGAGGAGAGGAAGAATGGAGTGTTTAAACAGTCAAAATAGTCACATCCAATCCACCAGCTAGTGAGACAAGGTCTACCGGAATATCCCTTTGATGCTTAAAACGATGCACAACATTTTTGTGAGCTTTTTACTGAATGACATAGCAGAGCTAGTTAGTTCTTTCTGTTTCTGTTTCTGTTAGGTACTCGTTAAAAACCCCTCTCGGGTATCACAACGAGGATGTCAGTACGCAGCACAGCAGTGCTAGTAACAATGCGTGGGCAATCTAGTTTCAAACACCTCAAGACTAGGGCTCTCTTTAACGGCCAAGGATTGCGTATTCCAGTCTTTTATAGTCCTACGATAGAAATTATACTGAAAAGCACGTAGATTATGTGGAATTTGAATATAGCGGCCACGCCTCCCTGGTTTCAAAAAGGGATGATTCTCATTTGGGACTGCAACTAGGCCAGTAATAATTTGATAAAAAAGCCTGGCGCTTTACCTTCTTTCTATCAGGGGTTCCCAATTCAAAGTCTTTAAGGTCTCAGTGACGCTGGATTGCCTACGGAAATCACAAGTTACAAAATGTGCTGCCTTCCTTTGAATTTTTTCTATTTTATCTTGGTCTTAGACCTTATAAATGTCCCAAATCTGAGCTGCATATTCAAGAGTAGAACGACACATAGACATATAGGCCAATTCATGTAATTCTGGTGGGCAAGAGCGCAAATTCCTATTCAGGAAGCCAATGGTTCTGCTGGTCCTAGTGCATATCTTATCAATATGTGTAGAGAAAGATAAATTATCACTAAACAGGATACCAAGATAAGGTTTGCGCAGTGATGCACTCCAATCCGTGAAAGTTGATATTCTCAAACTTTTGAATACCATTACCAAGAAAGGAATTCTAATGTACATTGTAGATCACCAAATGAATAGTAGAGTATTTCATGTTACTTTAAATCAATTCTATCTTTCTGTCCTCCTCCTGTTGGCCCATTGATAAAATCATATCAGACAAATGTACATTTGCGAATAATATCTACGATAACGAGTGTAAACGAGTGTAACAAGTGTAATAAAACATTAGTCGATTGGTCACAGAAACTTGACGACTTTTGGACTCGTCTGTTGTATGCGTGATCTTGGCATGTAGTCTAGGAAAGATAGCAAATGAATGACATGGAGTGAAACTTTTTTGGATTTTTCTATCATAGTTTGCTAATGATATTTGTACCATCATTAAAATTACAGCTGTTTTGCTCACAGCAGTTCATTATATTGGTGAGTATGTTCAACACATTAAAAAATTGCCCAAATTACTGAATCTTCGCAAGGACATTTTATTTGCATTTTGATTTCTCAATATGATTTTGGTTTAAATTTGGCAGCAACACCATCGCTTTTGGAGCTCTTTTTTTCATCTTTTTTTCATATTTTGTTTAAATTGCCCAGTAGGTATATTCACAATGCTACTACTATGTTTGGTTGCTAGAGTTCACATCAGCTTATCGGTTTATATCCTAAACTATTCAAACAAAAAACCATTTGCCAAAGAGCAAAGAGCTACTCAATTTGGCAGCAACACCATCGCTTTTGGAGCCTTTTTTTTTCATCTTTGTTCATACTTTTGCATATTTTGTTTAAGTGGGGAACAAAAAACCCATAGTTGCAGTAAGTCTATTCACGAAGCTACTACTATATTTGGTTGCTTGAGTTCACATCAGCTTATCGGTTTATATCCTAAACTATGCAGAACAAAACCATTTTGCCAAAGAGTGTCTGTATAAACAATATGATGATCACTGAATTTCAAATGCTTGGCTGGCGCTCCTGTATTCTCATTGTCTCGCTACGTTTATCAGTTGGAATGATTTGTGCACACAAGGAGACTGCCTAATAACACCCTTTTAGAAATTGTGCATTGGGTTTCAATACAGATATGGGGACGATTGTTAAAATATAAAGTGGATAAACAGACTAGTCTGTTGTTTACCTTACACTTGTTTGGGGCAATTCACCTGCTAAGCTAGCAAAAGCTTATCACTATATTGACAATATTGAGTGGTACAATCATCCCATTGTAATGTTTCAAGAGTATTAGGTGCTACCATTCTTGGCTACTGATACAAAACAATTTTCATCCCTTTCAAGATTTGATATAGGAATTAGTTTGTAAAGGGTGATATTTGAGGGGAAGGAGGCATTGTCTAGCAAATGAATATGTGATAACAATGCAAAAATTAACCCCCCCCCCCTGCCTCTTTTCAAATTCATTTGTATTCATAAGGGACAGACACCCTTGTTTT
The DNA here is from genome assembly GCA_000934455.1 of Apostichopus parvimensis. Taxonomy (NCBI): domain Eukaryota; kingdom Metazoa; phylum Echinodermata; class Holothuroidea; order Aspidochirotida; family Stichopodidae; genus Apostichopus; species Apostichopus parvimensis. Next base: position 21,992 of record KN882730.1, read on the forward strand.
AACTGTAACTTTTTAAATTACAGATTGACAAAAATATCTCCTAGTTCCTTCTGGTTTTGCCGATACATCGGCATGTGATCCGTTTTACTACAAACTTTTTCACAAACACTGGCTGTTGATTTTTCCACACTTTATTTCACCTTGCAAACATCCACTAGGATTGTAGGCATAATATGCATATAAAGCTTTCATCTAAAGTCCTTGTTATTGCTGACATCAATTACCTGTTGGATTCACTGCATTGCACTGTTCAAGCAGAAGGAAATACAGTATCTGATTTATATGTAGTGTTACATATCTATATCATTAGTGTGCAATTTTAGCATAACATTGTCAAATGTTGATGCTGCAGGAATTCTTAGAACAGGGAGCAAAAGTCGTTTATGAAACGTGAAAATGAATTTGACACTTTCTTATTACCTGCAAAAGTACAAAATAAATAATCATAAGTCATTGGCTGTTTCACTTTCTGTTGCCTTAGTAACATGCTGAGAGTAATAGCTGTGTCATAGTAGACTACTTAGTATCATCATCAAAAGTGACTGGTATATATAGGTACTCTATACCTGATGTATGATGTACTGTATATATATATTAGCATCAAGACTGTACTAAGTTTGGTAGCATAGGCATTAAACCTGTCCATTATCTCATCGCTAATTGCTATGCAAAATGGGCCAACATTGCTATATAGACACATGCAAGTTCCATTCACTGAAGTGCACACACACTATTTTCAGTATTTAATGAGAGAACAAGCTTCCTAATCCTGAAACACAAACTGTAAACACTAAATATAAGAAACTGCTAAATATAACTGCTCAACTGCAAACTGCTCAATATAAGAAACAAAAAATGTGTGTATGTACTGTATATATTAGCATTAAGACTGTACATAGTCATTAAACCTGTCCATTATCTCATCGGTAATTGCTACGCAAAATGGGCCAATATTGCTATGTAGACACATGCCAGTTTTATTCACTGAAGTGCACACACACTATTTTCAGTATTTAATGAGAGAACAAGCTTCCTAATCCTGAAACACAAACTGTAAACACTAAATATAAGAAACTGCTAAATATAACTGCTCAACTGCAAACTGCTCAATATAAGAAACAAAGTGATATGTGTATATATATTCTGTACTGTATATATCAGCATGTTATCAATATTGTGCTGTTGTTGTTTATAATAACATTAAGTGTTGACATATGCATTGATATGCAAGTTGTGATAATTTTACTTCATCATTTAATTACAGGACAAGAAACCAGCAGATCAGCCAGGTCCCTGGATACATCCCCAGACCGATTGGATGATCTTTATCAGAAAGTGAGTACAAAATCAACATTAAAGCAGCATTTTGCGTCCGTTTCTATGGGTTTTCTGAACATCACTGATTCCACGATGCCATAACGACATACATAACTAGCTTATCTTTTCAAATCTTACTTCAAATGGTGGCATAAAAGTCGAAAATTTACAACTTTCAACTTTGTTGTTCTCGAAGATATTATCCGTTGGGATCCAAATAAACCTCGACCATAATACAAATATTTTAAAGCTACGAACGTCATTGGCCAATACGTAATACAACACCATGCTTGATTTGTGTAGATTGTCTATGGCAGTTGTACCAGGGAGTTGTTAGAGTCCAGCTCGCTGGTTGTACCAAGTTACCAACACGACTTTTTGAATCTATTTTTAGCAACGGCTCATAACTAAACCTGCATCTCTGATTGGATGGATTCAAACTAGTGGGTTGGGGGAACTGTATGCGATTAATATTAAATGTGTAAATTGTCGAAGGACACTTCTCTCATTATCTGCAAATTTCCTTAATTACTCGCCAATTAACGCTTTTGGCAGGGAAAAATCTTGGCTAATATCTTAGTTTGCTGTTTTGTGATTGATATATGTAAAAAACTTGATGGACTTGTCAAAAAAGTCAAAAACGGCGACAAAACACAAAATGCTGCTTTAAAATGTGTAAAGTGTTATATGACAGAATCTTTCCTCTATTTGCTAAAAATGTTTTGCAAGTCTAGGGAGGGGTTTAGGGTTGGTGTATACGACCAACTTCCTCAAGATTTTGAATGTCAAGGTGAAATAACCCCGAGTTCTTTTTTTTACTGACCTCAAATGTATTGTTCTTTTCAGGTGAACAGGACGTCTCGAGGTCCGAGTAGATTCAAGAAGGACAGCTTGGCGGCCATAGCGGCGTTACTTGACCAGGAGGAGAGTGACAATGAAGGAAGACCGCCAGATAGTCCACCATCAGTAGTGATCGCAGATCAAAGGACAATACTGTAAATAACTAAATAAATAACTAAATAAATAACTAAAGAAAGTGTGTGTGTATTCAGACAGATCAGAGGCTTAACATTCCACCATGGAGAGAGGAAACAACTCAAAACTTAACAAGCTGTGTTAAAGAAAAGAGAGATACACTTGTGTGATTATGATGATGATAATGATGAGGATGATGATTTCAAAAGTGACTTTTACTGCAACAATGTGGCAAATACTTGATCACTATTTTGTTTCCTTTTGAAAGAACTGAGGTTTAGTGCCATGGTCTGCAACCTATGGATTTGCTCCCCAATGTTTGGGTTGCAAAGGATTTTTCGATTGGGTCGCAAGATCATTTTTAGAAATTGAAGGAATTTCTAAGTGGAATCAGCGTTGTCATGGACACGGTGGCCCTGTGAACCAATCTCATGATTGTTTTGTGTCTTCTTCAAGCCAAGATAGATGATCTTGTAGCAAGGTACCAGAGCCAACCATCATGACATGATAATGGTAAATCCAAGGGGGACTGCCGGTCTAATGTACAAGGTCTTCTGTAGTGAAATGAGCTTCCAAAATACAGACTTTTCAGAGTCCTAAGTGGGTTACTTATGCCTGAATAAGCTATCAATCCTTTGGTTGCCTTCAAGCACTGAGCTGAATGTGGTAACATTCCACCGAGAGAAGTATATATTTTTCGAGTATTTTTACAGACATCGGGCTGGTTATTAGAGTGAACCTGATGGGCATGTAGAACAAGTAATAAGAAGGAATTTGAAATGTCATATAAAAGTAATGGAAAATCATGAATTAAAAGAATACACTATTAGTTTGTGATAGGAATAGAGTAGTGAAAGTGAATAGAGTAGTGATATTATTTGATTTATACCAATCATCTGTGTCCTTATCATATTTTCTGCTTCCTGTGCATAATTATTCTAACTGTTTTTACAGAAATTAAAGTTTACCTAACTTACTACCACAAACCGTCAATATATGGAATGAGAATATACGTAAATGTGCATGTACTTAATAGCCAATATCTTAAAGCTAACACAAGAAGGCAAATAAGTTGATGTATTGAAATTGTAAATATTGCATTTTTTACTTATTTATATAAATCAAGAATTTTGTTTGTTTTTGCAAGTGCTTTATATAGATGTGTGCTGTGTTTATTTTTAAAGGAAAGTTTAATCGTTGAGTTTTGCATCAAATCATGTTTCTTTATAACCCATTTCTTACATTCCCATTATTAATTTGTATGCCCTACATCTGTGCTTTAGTTTTGTTCTAATTGAAGCTATGTCATTTTCTTATTTAACCGTACATGTGTTCACTATGTTAAAAAAAAAAAATAATAAAAAGATGACATTAATTTGTGGAAACAATGCCATTTAAATGCAGTCCACCATTGATAAATGCTTCCTTGCAAACCATCATTGTTTATTTATTTCCTCTTTCAAATATTTTTCATTCCTTGCGATTTGATAAAAGCATGTTTTTGATGAAACACTTGTAATATCTGTATGGACAATAGGCTATTCAATAAACCTGTGCAATTATGCCATTAAATTTTGTACCTGTTAACTTTATTGTATAGAGTTGGTGGGGGTTCCTCAAAAAGTTGGAAATATCTCCTATTCCCCACCCCCTAAAAGGACGCCCATGCTTACATAGGATGATCTTTAAATGAGAATGTCATAGAAGCCTATACCGGATACACATTCTTCCAATTAAATTTGTACAAAAGTAGCTATCGGGCCAATGTGGGCTAGGCAGAATTCAATTAAAGTGTTACCGTTTGTTAACCTTACAAGGTTGATTTAATAACTGTTATACGGACATTACAACATTAAACGGTAAAGTGTACAACCTGAGCTTCATTTTGTATTCATTTTGTAGAGTAGAGACATGTGAAAGCAAAGGAGAGTTGAGAGCATACTTGGGCATAGTAGGTACCGCACCACAATTAGAGTAGTTTGCATCCGCTCGAACGGTTAACCCATTGTCAGAGAAAAGGTGTAAAAAAGTACCTAATGTAATGCTTGTTTAAGCATGTTATCAGTTACTGTCATTGTTTGTTCTGCATTTATATGAAAGAGCATAATTTACAGTACAGATGGTGTGAAAATAGGGAGGATCGAAGGTGATATAAACCATTTTAGAAAATCTTTGGTGAAATGTTGATATTACTCCGAGTGAGCAGATGGAAGGGTTGGTGGTTCAGTATGCTAAACTTGCTCCTCTTCTAGCTCAAAATCTAAACAATTCTCAGTGTTGACTGTTGAATGTGTTTACCTAAACTTTAAGTGCCTTGTATAGAACCATGTCTGATAAAGTGTGGCTTGCAATAATTTGACTTTAATTGCCCAACATGAAAACGATTGTTATTATATACTCAGACCTGTGGCGGAGCGTCCATACAGTCAGGGGGGCGGATGCCCCCCCCCCCTCCTGACGGACTCAAATGGACTGCTGGCGCCCTTTTCAGCTTTTTACCACTCTTTACTTATTCACGATTATTGACTTTTTTATTGCGCTCTCATCTACCTATTGACATTTGTCACATTTTGTTGGTGTATCATTTTCTGACAAGATGTGGTATTGTTGGCATTTACAGGTCCAAAATACCTAATAGGCACAACAGGCATTGTGTCAGGGCTACGAAAACATGAGCACCCACAAAGATACCACAGGGATTGTGATGAAGCGCATGTACTTTCAACACCCATATACACTTCCAAATTATAACAAATGGCGATGATACCTATTTATTCTTCGTTTATCTGCAAATTAGCAAGGCCCAGAAAGGGTCATTTCCGGCGATCTAGGGAGTATCTTTACTCCAAAAAAATTCTGTATGCTCCGCGCCAACCTCTGGTGGCGCTCCGTTAGATAGTGTCGAAAGCGCCCCTACAGACCATTCTCGCCCCCCCCCCCTGACCAATACCCCACGCTCTAGCTCAAGTCTAGAATTCTTTATTGTTTCAAAAGTTGCAAAATATAGCACCATTTTGCATCTACCCGCCGCCACCTACCATTTACCAAAAAGGACGACGATTTAACATTATAGCCCCCCCCCACCTCCCCGCCAGTCCTGAAAAATCGCCCCTGTACTAGAATATTTAGAATGGCAAATAATGGTATATGCAGCACTGTTGGACGATAAATTGAAAGGATAACTTAAACAGGCGCGTAGCCAGGAATTTGCCAAGAGAGGGGCGAAAATGTAGGCAACCTATCTGAGCCGTAGATTCGTCAATGCAAACTATCTAAGCGTAGCGCCACCATGAGTTGGCGCGAAGCGTACACGAAAATTTTGGCTGAAACTGCCTCCCAGATCGCTGGAAATGGCACTTCCCAGGCCTTGTAAGTTGCATCTTACCATTTTCTCTTTTGAAATTACTAGCGATATCATAAAAAACATTAAAAATAAAAATATGCTCAA